>MCJB01036141.1:27330-64420 GCA_002018475.1 Nicotiana obtusifolia | reverse complement strand
CCCCCCCCAAAAAAAAAAAAAAAAAAAACACACACACAGACACTCTTCAGGTGTTTTAACTTGCGCATCGAAAAATGTTGTAAAGAGTTTCAAGCTCTGATATTATGTTTTATTGGAGGCGGTGGCACAGAATTTTTAACTTCCTACACTACATGGATTATACAGATATGTGGTTCCTCCCATTCCTGCCGCTGGTGGCAACGATCTTTTCCCTGGGCCTGGTGCTGGAGTTTACCCAACCAGGTGTGTTATCTTTTTGTGTTTTCCCTTCATGTTGAATGGCACTTGCCAGTTGGTGTGTTCTGATTTTTGTACATGCTAATCTTGTCTTTACACCGTCCCTTTTCTGTCATTGTAGAGGCGAACCAGGAGGTGGGAGCATGCTTGTAGGTGTGTGACTAGTTTTGTCTTAGTTCAGATAAAGAATTCCTAATTTTGTCTTTTGCCAACTGAGCTCTTTATGTTTTATGATGCAGGGCCTAGTGACCCTCGCTTTTTTGGTGGAATGGGTGCGGATCCTCGTTTACCTGGAGGACTGCCGTAAGTCTCTCTCTTTCTCTCTCATTTCAAAGATGGGAAATGCATATTGTAAGATTGAGTTTATTTGGTCTTTTCATACAGGGGTGTTCCACCAGGTGCTCATTTTGATCCGTATGGACCACCAGATGTTCCTGGATTTGAGCCAGGCCGTTTTATCAGGTACTTTGATGCATATCTTGTGTCGGTTAGTTTTAGGTGAAATTCTGCTCTTCCCATCTAGTGTTTACTTGTTAGATGTAAACTCAAAATTGCTATAGCAAGGGGGAAATCTCTAAATCTCTATTTTGGTGCCTTATGCCTTTCTCTTTGAAAAACTGAAGTGTACATATTAAGTGCTCTTCTATTGAGTAACACAACGTAAAAATCTATTGTTTGCAAATTATTTTGTTGAATGAAAATAATCCAGCTTTGCAAGTTGCTTCTGAAAAAGGGAAATTAGTTATTTCATCTCCGCGGCTTCTGTTGCTTTTTTCCTCTTACTAATTTCGTTTTAAAATCACATGCAGGGACCCGAGGAGGCCGGGAGGTGGAAGGCCTCATCCAGATCTGCCACATTTTGGTGGAGATTCGGACTTCATATAGGAGTTATGACTTTTCTGTTGTGACAGACAATTTAGGTGTTCTTTTTTTTTTTTGGTCGAATTCTTCTTTCTCACTGTTTTTGTTTGGATTTAGTATGATTGGTCAACGATGTGTATATAAGTCTTGCCAGCTTTATCTACGTTACAAGTTGGCCAAGATTCTTGTTATTTGGTTTTGTTCATATTCTCACTGCTTTTCGTTGCGGGTGAGAATATGCTGTCTTCTTCTATTGGCTTAACGCTCCGTTTATTCGTACAAGCAAAATTCATTTAGATATGTTACCAAGAATGGAAGTAACTGTTTCTTAATTTAAGAATCTTACGTGTAATAATTTGCTCTTCTCATTGAACTTTTACAGTAGTTCTATAAGCTTTATCTGCCAGGTATCGGTTGAGGATACTGCATTTTGAAGACAACTTCAGCTAAATTGCCAAGAGGAATTGGTAGTAGTGGACTTGGCTGTTTCGGTCGGAGGGCATTAAAACTAACATGAGACATTGTTTTTTAATAAAAAAAACTAATATGGGACTGAAACTAAGAGAAGACTTCGTAGACCAGAGGAAAACAAAACGACAAACGGCGTAGAAACGATATGAACAAAAGTAAATACTATGTTTAATACCACCCTCATGAGAAGCTTTAGCAATTTTGGGCTGTCAATTCTTCACGCAATTTCGGCAAAATCAATAGAAAATGAGAAGAAACGAATCGCAGAACATCTTGTGGGCGTGCCGGAGTGATTATCGGGCTTGACTAGAAATCATGTGGGCTCTGCCCGCGCAGGTTTTTGTCCAATTTTATATACCAGTTATTTATTTCTCGGATTAAATCATTTGTTGTCATCATTCTGAGTTTACTGCATATTTCACCCTTTCTTCTTAGTCATTTCAATATATATATCACTACTAGTTGGAACGTAAAGAAACTTAATATTTAGCTTCCTGTCATTGGAGTGTCTGTGAAAATGATCAATCAGATATGATGAATTGATTGTTGATAACTTAAGTTAGATGGCTATAATAAACTGAGAAATCAATAGAGATTATTAATTTCTTAATAATGCCAAATCCAACCTCCTCGAACACTGTACTTCTTTAATTTGGATTAATAATTACTCTTGTATTTTGTTCCTAAGGTGACCTAAAAAACTGTGGTGCACGAGTTTAAACTCCTGTGAGCTATACTTGTGTGTTTTTTTTTTAGGTGGGGGTAACGGAAAATTCTATCTCGATTAGATTTTTATTACTAATACTTTTGGGGTTTCTAGGGAAAAGACTTTACACAGAACATAAGAGCTTTAGCTAGATGATAAGCTAATTAATTTGCAAGGGAAAAGAAATTATAATCAAGTATAAAAATTCTATTTATTTGTAGGTATGTGTATTAGTACAAGGCACTGGGGGGGTCTAGAAGGCGGTTTGATCTAGAAAACCAACCACTACAAGAAAAGGAAACTTCCTACTAATTTAACAAACAAATAATTACGTACGAACATTGGACCTTTTCGAAACGTGTGGGTCGGGATTTTCTGTCGTATTGTACACTCTCTCATCTCTAGAAGCTCACATAATACCTTTCATGTACCTTTCAAGTTTCAATCAAAATAGAGGAAAACAGCCATCTTTCTAGATTTAAAAATGACTATCCATTGCTTTATTTAAACTCACTTTCCTTTAAATTCTACACAAGGAACATCTAAGAACCTGCATATATATAATTTGTCTTCTGCTTTTATTATCATTGGCATATAATAGGTTGTGTTTCCCAAAGTTTGAGACCAAAAAAAAACATAACATGTCATCATTTAAGGTTTACTTGCTCTTGCTATTGCTTTTGGTTATCAATTTCTCATTCCAAGAAAAATCAAGATTTGGACTTGCTGATGCTGCAAGACCAATTTCTCTACAATCCCAGAATAGTAAGTTTTCCTCTTCAGTAGAGTACTTGAAGATATTTAAGACTCTTGGAATGGTTTGCAAGTGCTGTGATGTTGTAGATTCTAGAGAAGGAAGAAAGCAAGATTTGTGTAGTGCTACTTGGGATGGTTCTTGCTCCAATCTTCAGTGCTTTCCTTGGAAATTCAAATGATACTCTGATGAGTTTTGATTTTTGTACAAGAGGCTCTTTGCTTTGTATATATACTATTCATAGAGATCATTCAGTAGCCACATTGCTGGCCTATTCTTTTTTGCTTTTTCAATTTATTATTCGGTACCTGTAGTTTAGTGGCTCAATTAATCAGAATTCATCCACCAACGGAGTAAAGCACGTTCTTTATGAAGAAATTCTCAATTCCTATAGGTCAAATCCTAACATTTTGGTTAAGAACAGAGGAATACCTTTCACATGGAAAGAATAGGAGAAGAAAAATACTCAACAACTTTGCTACCTAGTAAGCAAAGTGGACCCCGCGATAAGCCGATAATCCATCGTCTATTTGATTCTTTTTATATATAGAAATCACGGTAAGAGCAGTCCTGCTGCCGTTTTCAAAGAATTAAAAAGTAAAAGTACGTATGTGATTCTTCTAAAAAGATATACTTGAGTTAGTGTAGCAATCTTTTAAAGGGGGTTCCCTAACCCTACAAGAAAATGATATTTAGTGAAAATGCAGAAGTAGTTGTCTCTTTCATTTATCTTTTCACTCCAAAACGTCCAAATAAGAGAAGAGAAAACACTTTTGGAGTTTACTGGGGACAGATTAATACAGATATGTAGTACATGATGCAAGTGTATATCATCACATACAAGACGTCGAAAGATTTTAAGAAACCTTCAAAAGCTCAGAGCCAACTCAGAATCATTCTACATGTTATGACTCTTACATAAATCATTGTTTTAGTCAAATAATATCAAAGAAGGCCACATAATAAGGATTGTTAATTAGTTATCCTTATAGTCATGCTTACTATACCAAAGGTGTTTTCAAGTTGTGAAGTATCGTCCTGAGCTATCTAAGGTGTCAAGAGAGTCCGTAGAAGACATTTCATTCAAACGTACACTCATTCACATGGGTTTCGACAGGGGCCTAATGCCTCATAAGACCATAATCAGACATGGTTTTCTTTTAAGCAGGTTTAAGTTATTAGGGACTAAAGCTACATATAACCAAACCAAACTCAAAACAGTCACACAATAGTAAGCAGATACATAGTTAGAGATCAAAAGCTTCATTGCATATTAGGCAATCTAAGCTAAGCATTTTACACATCAGAATTAACCTTAAAAGAGGCCATGCTAACAGTGAAGATGACAAAAGCTATTAAACAAGATACGATGGTCAGATTGGATTCTTAAATAGAACCCTATAGGCATGGTAGTTAAAACTAAAAACAATCTAGATACAATAATGTTTAACCAACAGGCAAAGCAATGTTAATCTCCTTAAGATTATTTGAACTTAAACCAACAGATCCTCTTAAACACAACATCCACAACAACAAAAAATTACACGATGGCAAAGAGCATCATCTATAGCTAATACCTATAAGGTAAGCACATGATTTAGACCAGTAATTATTTCATCAACAAAACAAGATCACAGTAGAGTCATGAGAGGTAGTCATGCAAAGTAAACAAATTCATGAACATGTTTCATATTATATTTATGCTGACAAGGTAAGAAAGCATTTCACGGACAAGAATATCAGCAAACGAAACAGAATAACTACACATAGGAGATTATAAACAGGATTCAACTATTAAATGAACTGTAAGGAAGTGTACTGACCTCCTTAGGGCAGCAAACCGGGTAATTGACCTTAGTCGTTGGAATCAATGGTCAACAGTCTACTTTAAGACGATTAAGCTCAACCAGAAATGAAAAGAAAGGAAAAAATTTGTAAGCGATAGGCAGAGAGATTTATACTTTAATGTATTTGCATTTACTACTAGTTCTCCGATGTTAGGTGCGGCAATTCAAGTCGATATTTATAGCCAAGGATTGGCTTTAGGTTTTGAGGTTTGAAGATTCAAAAATTGATAGAAAACAAATAACCATAATGAGTGTTGATGAAAGAATCACATGACAGAATCGATGGATGATGAAATCAGAGGGGGCAAAGAAAAGAGTGATGAAAAGAATCCCAAGGGCTCGGATGTATTTTAGATCTTAACCTGTATTTTAGATCATTGGTTAAGAGACTAGTTAAGCTAAGGATTTAAAGTTTGACGATAGTCAATATTGGGTCAAGACGACCTCTATTTGGTGTTTTGGGTGCACGAGCAGGTTCACGGCGTGTTTCATAATTGAAATTCATATATGATTTGTGTCCGGGAGGTTCTGAATGAGTTTTGGATGCTAAAACTAAGATTTTTCGATTGCTGATTTTTCAGGTGCAAACAATTCCGAAAATACCGATTATGTCCCTGAAATTTTCAGACATCCTTCAAAACTTCAAAACATCATATCTTCCTTATTTTAAGGCCAAATTGGGTGTAATCTCGCAAGGATCATGTTGGACTTATCAAATATGAGTTTTGGGATCATCTAGAATCTAATTCGGGTGGGGGCAGCTATTGCATTTTTACTTATTTAGGAATTTAGTTACTTTTTCTCACAAGGTTTTGGAGCTCTGGAAGAGGAAATGTTTGAGGGAGTTTTCATCTACTTTATTGGGGTAAGTAAGCCTAACTCGAATTTATGACTATAATATGAATCTATCATTGATTTTGGCTCTAAATCAAGGAATCTTAAAGAAGAAAAGAGGGTTTTGGCTTGAAGGATAAGAAAATGCATAATGAGGGTTTTTGGCAAAAACTTTTCTAAAGTGAAAAATATAACGACCCGACTGGTTGTTTCACGTTCAAGATCCCCGTTCCCTTATTTAAGACTTCCCGTATGTGCTTTTACTATTTTATGACTTGCTGGATGATTGGTTTGGTGTTGTGAGGGTTCGAGTTGAATTCGAAACACGTAGTTCCTTAATATTGGCCTATAGTGGCCATGTTTGACTTGAGTCAATATTTTTAGAAAACGATCCTGAAACCAGATTTTGATGGTTCCAAAGGTTCGTATGGTGATTTTGGACTTGGGCATCTGTCCGGATTTTGATTTGGAGGTTCGTATGTTAATTCAGTGCTTTTTGATGAAAGTTGGAAGTTTTGAAAGGTTGAAAGGCTTGATCGGGGGTTGACTTTGTTGATATCGGGGTCAGATTCTGATTTTTAGAGTTGGAATATGTCCATTGTGTTAATTATGACTTGTGCGCGGCATTTGAGGTCATTTCGAGGTGCATAGGCACGTTTTCCGTTAGTTCTGTATTTGGAGATGTTCTGAAGTTCATTAGGCTTGAATTTGGTTACAATTCATGGTTATGATGTTGTTTGGCGTGGTATGAGGCTTCGAGCAAGTTCATATCATGTTTTAAGACTTGTTGGTGTATTTGGTTGGGGTCCCGGGGGCCTCGAGTGAGTTGCGGGTGGCCAACGGGCCATTTTTCCTTGTTTTGGATTGCTTTTCACAACTGATATCTAGTGATGGGTGTCCTTCTTCGCGTTCGCGACAGGGAGGTTACGTTCGCGAAGAAAAATTTTGTGACCAGCAGAGATTGTTCTTCGCATTCGCGAGGAGGGGGTCACGTTCACGAAGGGTTGGGAATCTGGTCTTCCTATTCGCGACCATGGCCTCGTCTTCGCGAAGAAGGTAGCCTGGATGAGGGGGGCTCAAGCCATAAGTCTTCACGTTCGTGTGGTGGGGCTCGTGTTCGCTAAGCGTAGGGGTCCTTGGTCTTCACGTTTGCGACCACTCTGTCGCATTCACGAAGAAGGAAACCAGAGGCAGTCAATTTGTGCTCCGTGAACACGAGGCACCTGCCCCCTTCGCGACGAAAAACCAGTAGGCAAAAAATAGTGATAGAAACGGGACTTAGGCAAAAATCTTTCATTCATTTGATATCTTGGACCTACCTTGAGAGCAAAATTGAAGGGGATTCGACATAGAATCTTAAGGTAAGTTAATCCCATCCCTTTCCTAAGTTAATTTCATGCACTTTTAGTAGACTGAACATAGAGATCATGGAAGAATTTAGGTTATTGGTTGAAAATTTGGGATTTTGGTGAAATTTGAATTTAACTAAGAATTTGATCACGGAATTGGGTAATAATCACATAATTGAGTTCGTAGGATCATGAGTAACTACTTTCTTCGTAAATTTTCGGACTCCGGGTACATGAGCCCAGGGGTAATTTTTGGGGATTTTCCATTTTGGTTTGGAAATTTTTTCTAGAAGGTGAATTACGAATTATTATGCATGCATTGATCAGTAGTTCAACCTTTGGCTAGTTTCGTATAGCTCGGAGTGGATTTGAGGCGAATACTATGGTTGAAATGCCCTATAGCGAACTTGGAAGCCAGATAAGTGTCTTGCCTAATTTCGTAGGAGTGAAATTGTCCCCGTAGGTGTTTAAATTGTTATATGTTAATGATTTGTGGGTTCTATGTACGGGCGAGGTGACGAGGGCCCGTGCATTGCTAAAAGCATGCTTATGTCCGGATAGACTTAGGATTCTATCATGCTACTACTTGTATTATTTGGTTCCTGTTTAATTTATTAGGGATTTTAATTAAAACTGGATAGGGATCATGTTAGATCAAATAGTAATGCACTGAGCTATTTTGTAAAATAAATTGGTTGATGATAGAGATCATGCTTACTTTACGTTTCTGGTCTTGTGTTGTAATTACGCGACTCAAATTTGATAAGTTTCTTCTTTTTTGTGGATTGGACCGAACGTCTCGGTAATATATATATTAGGATTCATTCATGGATCAGGCCGACCGACGTCGACAATGTATGTATACGACTTATGGATCGATCCATACGACCTCGACATGACTCGTGGATGAAATTCGTTAAGAGTCTGAGTGTCCACTTATGTATGATAATTCCTTCGTGAATTGATTTTTGGCCTTTACTTGATGATTTGTTACTTGTTGAACGACATGTGATAATTGAGGCACATTTAATAGGAAATCGGTTAAAATAAGACATTACTCGTTGCTTATCTTCTCATTTTACTATTACTTTTTACTATTAACTTATGTTTATTTAAGTACAATGTCATTACTTATGCCTATTTAAAGTTTCCGTACTTATGTTATTGACCTCTAGTAAGTGTCGAAGTCAACCCCTCGTCACTACTTCTTCGAGGTTAGACTAGATATTTACTGGGTACGCGTTGATTCATACTACACTTCTGCACCGATTGTGCAGAAACTGAGACATGTACAACTAATAGGCACGTGGGTGCGTGTCACATTTCCACGAGGACTTAGCCGTGAGCGGCCTTCCTTGCTCCGACCTGCAGCACCGGAGTTCCCCTCTTTGCTTTTGTTATCTCTGTCTACCTTGTTTTAGACAGTAGTGGTAGATGGTTTTTATGTATTTTTCCCTAGATTCCTCATAGACTCATGACACTTGGTTTTGGGCTTTTAGTAGGCTTCCACGGTTGTATCTACACTATCACTATCACTTGTTATTGCTCGTTCATTTACATTGCGATTTTAGTTAATTTTCACTGAGATTTAGTCTTAACTCTTTCTTTCACGCCTAATGAAATTATTATGTATAAAAGACTTTTAAAAAGGCTTGAAAAAAAAAGAATAGTTAACTGGATGGTTCTCCGTTGGCTTACTTAACGGCGACGTTGGGCGCCATCACGGCCTAAGATGGGAAATTAGGTCGTGACAAAAAATTGAGTTTTGAACATCGATCCAAGGTCGGATTTGGATGAAACTTGTATGGTTGAACTTGTAAACGAATGAGTTGTAGGAATTTATGAGTTTTGCGGGTTACGGGGTGCGGGCCTGAATTGACTTTTTGGTTGACTTTGAGTATTTGATTAAAGATTCGACATTTATCATTTGAGTTTGATTTCTATGACATTATTTGATGCTATTGTGTTATTTTTGGCTAGATAGGAGCCATTCAGAGGTTGATTCTCGCAGGAAGGCATTTTTAGAGTATTAATTTGGCTTGATTGAGGTAAGTGTCTTGCCCAGCTTAGTTGAGAGAAGTTTTCCTAATAAAACAATATTATTTGCTACATGAAAGGGTGATGCATATATGAGGCGATGGGTATATATGCATGAGCCAGAGTTTCCATGTTCGGGAGGGGGAATTATATGCTTCTTTATACCTTGATGTACTTCTTGCTTTAGGTTTTACTTGATTTCTGTAATAATATGAGTACGAATTTCAATGCTAGAGACCACTTTAGCCTATTACAACTTGACTAAATATGATGGAATCTTTGTGAAACTGTTGATGTGCAAAATTTGATCGTAACTACACCTAAATCATGAATACATGTCTATGTCCATTATTCTCGTGATACTTGGGGTTCCATACTTATGTTGAAGATCATGTTTGAGCTTTGTGGAGATACTTGAATAATGGGGTTCTTCAAGTTTATTGAATTGTTATTGGTGCAAGAGTTGTGTTTGCCGTTCACGTTGTGTATTGAGATTAACCACTCTTTCATGATGTTATCCATGCTTCCTCTTGCTTGTTGTTGATGTATATATGCTTGGTGAGGAAGAGTGTAAAGCACGAAGGGTGATGCCGTGTATTATATTTACAGTATCATGTGAGGATGAGAGTAAAAACACAAAGGGTGATGCCGTGACATTGTTCTACATTATTAAGATAAGATAAAAGTAAAAGCACGAAGGATAATGCCGTGCCATTATTTTATATTATCATGTGAGAAAGAGAGTAAAAGCACAAAGGGTGATGCCGTGCAAGTGTTATTGTTCATGGTACGAAGGATGTTTACGTGCAAGCGAGGATGAGAGACATGCATTATATTGTGTTATCTTTCCTTGCATATACGTGTATGCCTTTATCTTGATTTGTTATTGTTGCACCTATATTTTCTATGTTTCTTGTGGTAGTCACGTCTTTGCCTTCTATTTTATTTGTTATTGTTCTATCCATGCCTTCTATGTATTAACTATTGTTACGTTCATGCCTACCTTCTTGTTTGTTATATTTATATGTATGCCTTTGATCGTTTGTTGTGGTTTCATATAAGCCTTCTACCTTGCTAGCTGTTGAAATCTATGTTCTTCTATCTTAATTGCTATCACTATTTTGTGCCTCCTACCTCGTCTGTTACCGTTATTCATACTTCTGACTTGTTTATTGCTGCTATCTGTGTACCTTCTACTCCACTGTTACTATTATTGACATTTCTTCTACTTGGTTAGTACTGTTATATATATGTTTGGTGAGGATGAGATAAATGCACAAACAATATTTCCTTGCCATTTGATTTGATATCTTAAACACATTCCTCTTGTTATGAAAATTTGTGCGTTTACTATGTTGTTTTAGTGGTTATTCCTTCAACCATATGACTTGATCTGCTAGAAAAGGATTGGTTGTGATAATGAGGAGCTTGATTTAGCTAATCATTTATTACTTCTCATATTTGTTCTCATAATCTACTTTGTTAATCCTAGTGTTGTTTCTATTGCAAATTTAACTGCACAGGTTACATTAGTATCTTTTGACATGAAAATCTCGTCACTACTTCACCGAGGTTAGTTAAGATACTTACTAAGTACATGGGGTCAGTTGCACTCATACTACACTTCTGCACCTTGTGTGCAGATATCCGGCGATGAGAGGCTGCGGAGTTCGAGGGCCTAGCATGGAAGATGTACCAGCACTCTTGATACCAGCTACTACTTGTTTGTGGTAGTGTAGGATTTATATTTCTGTTTATGTAAACTACAAATAGATGATGTATCTTTCTTAAGATTGGGTTGTACTCTTATTCTTAATAGTTCGTGACTTGTACTACCAGTCCTTGGGATAGTTGTATTAAATTCTTTTGGCTATTTTATTCATTATCTCTATTAATTCTTATCATAATAGTGATCTTATACAGTTGGGTTTACCTAGGGGGTTGGGTTAGGTGCCCATCACGACTTAGTGGAATTTTGGATCGTGACAAGTTGGTATCAGAGCTCTAGGTTCATAGGTGCTACGAGTCATGAGCAAGTGTCTAGTAGAGTCTTGCGGATCGATATGGTGATGTCCATACCTATCTTTGATAGGCTACGAGGCATTCTAGGAAACTACCCATCTTTCTTTTCGTATCATGCGATCTTGTTTCAGCTTGAGGCCTATATCTTAGATTTCGTCCTAATCACTCGTATGTGATGTTGCGTACTCGGTATCTGCTATGCACCGACGAATTGTGATGCTACGGATGGACTACAAATGGTTATGGATGCTTGATTATCATCGTAATGTGGCCTAGTCTTGGAAGCAGATGTGTTTGTAGATCTTTTAGTTGTTCCTTTGTGGATGCAGCAGATTCTTGTATCTGGTTGATGAGTACAGATTCAGGAGGATTAATTGGTTGCCTAATTATTGTGACCATGGGAGGGTCATGGGAATATGTTGATTTGAGGATATCCGGTGGGATTTGAGCTTGTGTGATTTGTATGAGGCTTCTATTCTGTGGAGCGCGTATACTACCATTTCAGAGGGCTTGAAGAAGTTAGCACGACTGTTACAAGGATGAGTATGCACTTGGCAGAGTCTTTAGTGTGTTTTATGATTGGTGTTCCATGAGTTTATGAAGTATTTAGTTGGTTACCAGTGCGAGACCGGGTTAGCTACGACGAGGGGTGCTATGGGTTACAGACTGTCACGACCCCATGGCACCTAGCCTCTAAGACTAGGTAGGCCTAACATACGAAGCAGTTGAAGAAATAATAACTAGAAACATGAAATAAAAATGATAAACTCATAATAGCTCAAATTTGGAATCAAATCATAAAATTACTCCCAAGACCCGGTATAGTTTCAGTCATAAGCTCTACCGAATACATACTGAAATCTCTAAATAACAATGTTTGAAAACAAAGGAAGAACAGAGGAAAAACTATAGAAGATGTCTCTTCGGCCTGCAAATGGCGGCATGTATACTTCGGAGTCTTCGCAAAATCTGGGTAGAGTGGATCATTGATGACCAGTCCAATTAGAAGTACCTAGATTTGCATAAAAAGATGTGCAGAAACATAGTATGAGTACACTATAGTGGTACCCAATAAGTATCAGACTTAACCTTAGCAGAGTAGTGACGAAGTTAGGTCGGATACCAACTAGTCATAGAAAACCTATACAACATGATAAATATAGCAAAATAATATAAAGCGAGGAAACAACTAGCAATAGAAGACATAGTAATCTAGGGTTAATACAAGAAGAAAGCAAATAAGGGCTGACAAGAAGAACACGGAAAAGCCACAACAAGTTACAACAACACCAAAACAAGGAAATATTGAAGAGAAGGAATGAAATCACGTAAAGTAACAAGTCTGTACAACCACAGATTACAACAGAAATCACAATACGAGGTACTACACCTCAATTCCACTTTTCTCAAATCACAATCATCATATTCCTTATATCACCACGTGAGCCTTACATGAAAAGTATAGTTTTGAAAATAATTTTCCTGAAATTGCCTCATGCACTTTAGCCCCCTTATCCTTCAACGTGGCTTCAAATTATTTCCTTTTACTAGCACACACGTATTAATCCCACGTTATCTCACCGCATGCACATCAACCCCTATCCTTATACCGCCACATGCACATCAATATCACAACGCAAACATCTCGCACCACACGTGCCCATATGTCATAATGATCCCAAAACCAACAACAACAATGCCATTTCAACACATAGCTCACAGCTCAATTACAATGTGTACAAACACCTCAATAACAACAATAAGCACTTTTGTAAACCACTCAACAAGAAAGGATACTCTAAATATCCACAATTTCAACCACAAAGTTTATCACTAGCTCTCAATAACTAAAACTCCAATAATCTCAACAATGCTCCATGTTTTTTCGTAAATTGATAACTTCAAATTCAAATGTATAGCATAACTTCACAATAAGAGCGGTAGCATGTAATAACGACTACTTACTACTTGCATGAAGAATAATTCGACATAAAAAGATCTAGCATGAATCAATACATCTACAATATATAGGGAAATAACACAATGATAGAAGATTTAGCATAAATGAAGACTTCTAATATATAGGGAACCAACACAACGATAGAAGATATAGTATATAGTCAACTAACACTAGATGCATGAGAGAGTAATCATAGAGAGTAGAGAATAGATTATGGAAAAACAACTAGCAAGATAAATGGACACAAAAACAAAGAGGTAACACATAGCACAAATTTTAATTAAGGATAAGTGGAGTTAGCTTGACAACGGAAGGAATATCATGTGTTAATAACTACAGTTAAGGGCAAACTCAACAATGAACAATAATACATGAAGCATAGAAGTTGATTAAAAGTGTATAGGTAATCTAAAAATCTAGGTCGGTTCAATACCACACATACAAGCCCGTATACACACTCGCCACTTTGTGTACCCGTCTTCCACATAGTTTAATTTGCGTAATCAGTACCAATCCTAAGGGGCAGTTCACCCACACAAAGTTAGGAAATACACTTACCATGAAGCCTCAAAATCAATACTCTAGAAAATGCTTTTCCCTTAAAATTCACCTCTGATTGACCAAAATCTAGTCAAAATCGACTTAATAACACCAGATAATGCAAGAGGAATCAATTCAAAAACATAAAGGTAGGATTTTACACTTTTCCCCACAAGTCGACAAAAGTCAACCTGGGGCTCGCTCGATTAAAACCGAGTCGAAGGGTAGATCTCGACTATCCATAACCCTATGAGTTCAAATATGTGATTTGTTTTCAAACCTGAGTCCAATTCGACTCTCAAGTCATGAATTTTCATTTTTAAAAATTTAGACAAAAATCCCCAAAATTTCACTTTGTTTCGCATAATTTTGATGTTAAATCTCAAGTATAGTCATGAAATGTTGGAAATCACCAAGACACTTACCCAATGATCGTAGATGAAACTCTTCTCTCCGAATCGCCTAATCTCGAGCCTAGGGTTCTAAAATGTGAGAAATGGGATAAAATTCTCGACTTCCAGCCCTTTTTTTGTTGAGGTGCATATGTCGTAATTGTGAAACTGGCTCGCAATTGCGGCACTTGACTAACCCTCCCTCGCAAATGTGACTTGGCAGTCACAGATGCGAAGTCTACGCAAACTTGACCGAGTTCGCAAATGCGAGCTAGGTATCACAAATGAGATACTTGCAGACCCTATGTTCACTTCACAAAAACGAATGTTAGTGTCGCAAATGCACATCTGGGACACCAGCATACCAACAACTAGAAATGACTTCAAAACCATTTCGCAATAGGTCCGAACCTCATCTGAGCCCTCGGGGATCTGTACCAAACATCCACACAAGTCTAAAAACACCATACAAACTCGCTCGCACGATCAAAATGCCAAAATAACATCTAGAACCATAAATCAAACACCAAAACACATGAATTTCACATGAACACTCAAACACTTATAAAATCGCAACCAATCGTTCGAATTATCAAATCAACTCCGATTCGCACCAAATTTTGCCGACAAGTTCTAAATACCAAAACAAACCTATTCCAAGTGCCAAAATAAAATTCCGAGCCCGATAGCTAAAAGGTCAACTTTAGGTCATACTTAACAAATCTTCCAAACTTCATATTGCCAACTTTCGGCAAAACACACCAAATCAACTCTGGGACTTCCGAATTTAGTTCTAGGCATACGCGCAAGTCCAAAAAAATGATACGAACCTATCAGAGTCCTCAAAACACTATTCAGGGTCGTTTTCAAAAAAGTCAACTATTGGTCAATATTTCTAGCTTTGGCTTCCAAGCCAAGAACCAAATGGGTCAAAATCAGTCCTAAACCTTCCCGGAGCGAAATCAACTATCCTCGCAAGTTAGAAAACCTCAAATGAACATTTATGAAGCATTAAAAGAGGAAACGGGGCTCTAATACATAAAACAACTAGTCGGGTCGTTACATTCTCCCCTTTTTAAACAAATGTTCGTCCTCGAACGAGTAAAGAGACATACCTGAAGTGCCAAGAAGACGTGGATAATGACTCCGCATGTCGTGCTTGGTCACCCATGTCATCTCCTCAACCGGCCGACCTCTCAATTCGACCTTCACTGAAGCAATATTCTTTGACCTCAACTTCCGGACCTGCCTGTCCAAGATAGCCACTAGCTCCTTATCATAGGTCAAATCCATGTCCAATTTGACGAAGGTGAAATCCAATACATGTGATGGATAACAAGAATACTTTCGGAGCATGGAAACATGAAATACCGGGTGAACTCCCGATAAGCTAGGTGGCAAAGCAAGTCTGTAGGCCACCTCACCTAGTCTCTCAAGGGTCTCAAAAGGACAAATATACCTAGGGCTCAACTCTCCCTTTCTTCCAAAACCTCATCACACCCTTCATGGGTGAAACTCTGAGCAAGACTATCTCACCCGCCATGAAAGCAATATCGCGAACCTTCCGATCAACATAATTTTTCTGTCTGGACCGTGTTGTACGAAGACGATCCTGAATCAACTTTACCTTCTCCAAGGCATCATTAACTAAATCAGTGCCCAACAACCTATCCTCCTCCGGCTTAAACCATCTAACTGGAGAACGATACTGCCACCCATACAAGGCCTCATAAGGAGCCATCTGGTCTCGACTAATAGATGTTGTTGTAGGCAAACTCTGTGGGCAGTAGAAACTGATCCCATGAACCCCCAAAATCAATAACACAGGCACGTAGCATGTGTTCCAAGATCTGAATAGTGCGGTCGGACTACCGGCCATCCAGGGATAAAATGATATGCTCAGCTCGACCTGTGTACCTAACTAATGCGGTACATTTCTCCAGAAATGCGATGTGAACTGTATGCCACGATCAGAGATAATGGACACCGACAAAACATGAAGTCGAACAATCTCAAGAATATAAATCCGAGCTAACTGCTTTGAAGCGTAAGTAGTCATGACCAGAATGAATTGAGCAGACTTGGTCAGTCTGTCAACAATAACCCATACTGCGTCAAGCCTCCTCAAGGTCCGTAGGAGTCCAACTAGCAAATACATGGTGATACGCTCCCACTTCCACTCTAGAATATCAAGCCTCTAAAGCAAACCTCCCGGTCTCTGATGCTTGTACTTCACCTACTGACAGTTCAAACGCCTAGCCACATACTCAACAATGTCTTTCTTCATTATTCTCCGCCAATAATGCTGCCTCAAATCCTAATACATCTTTACGGCACCTAGGTGGATGGAATACCTCAAACTATGGGCCTCCTCCAGAATCATCTCACGCAACCCATCCACATTAGGCACACAAATCCGACTCTGCATCCTCAACACACCATCATCACTAATAACCAGATCCTTGGCATCACCGTGATGCACTATGTCCTTGAGGACAAGGAAATGGGGATGATCATATGATGCGCCTTGATGTTCTCAAACAAAGAAGATCGCGAAACCACACAAGCAAGAACACGACTAGGCTCCGAAATATCCAATCTCACAAACCTGTTGGCTAAAGCCTGAACATCCAACGCTAAAGGTCTCTCCCGGGCTGGGATAAAAGAAATACTACCCATAGTTTCGGCCTTTCTACTCAAGGCATCGGCCACCACATTGGCCTTCACAGGATGATAAAGGATAGTGATATCATAGTCCTTTAGTAACTCCAACCACCTCTACTGCCTCAAGTTTAGATCCTTGTGCTTAAATAAGTGCCGTAGACTCCTATGGTCTATGAATACCTCACAAGACACGCCGTAGAGATAGTGCTTCCAAATCATCAATGCGTGAACAATGCCTACCAACTCCAAATCATGAACGAGGTAGTTCTTCTTATGGGGCTTCAGTTGGCGTGACAAATAAGCAATCTCTCTACCCTCCTACATCAAAACACATTCGATGTCAATCCGTGAAGCATCACAATAAATCGTATATGAACCCAATTCTGAAGGCAAAACCAATATTGGAGCTATGGTCAAGGTAGTCTTGAGCTTCTGAAAGCTCTCCTCACACTCATCTGATCACCTGAATGGAGCTCCCTTTAGAGTCAATCTGGTCATAGGAGCTGCAATGGATGAAAACCCCTCTACGAAACGGCAAAAATAATCGGCCAAACCTAGGAATCTCTAAATCTCAGCAGTAGAAGACGGTTTGGGCCAATTTTGAACTACCTACACCTTATTCGGGTCCACCTTGATCCCGTTACTAGGCACCACATTACCCAAAAATGCCACTGAATCAAGCCAAAACTCACACTTGGAGAATTTAGCATACATCTTCTTCTCCCTCAAGGTTTGGAGCATGATCCTCAAGTGCTGCTCATAATCTTCCCAACTACGGGAATACGCTAGAATGTCGTCAAATGAACCTAATGACGAAAAAATCAAGATATGGCTGGTATTCATCAAGTGCATAAAGGTTGCTAGGGTATTGGTCAACCCAAATGACATAACCAAAAACTCATAGTGACCATAGCGAGCCCTGAAATGTCTTCGAAATATCTGTATCTCAAATATTCAGCTAATGATACCCTGACCTCAAATCAATCTTCGAGAATACTCTAGCACATTACAACTAGTCAAACAAATCATCACTACACGGTGATGAGTGCTTATTCTTCACTGTATCCTTGTCCAGCTACCTGTAATCAAAATACATTCTCATAGAAACATAATTCTTCTTTACAAATAGGACTAGAGCACCCCAAGGCAATACATTGGTTCTGATGAAACCCTTATCAAGCGATCCCTGAAGTTGTTCCTTTAATTCCTTCAACTCCGTTGGTGCCATACAATACGGTGGAATAGAAATGGGCTGAGTGCTCGACATCAAATCAATATACCTATTTGGTGGCATGCCTGATAAGTCTGCTGAAAATACATCTTGAGAATCTCTCACTATCAGAACTGACGCAACGGTAGGAGTATCAGTACTGACATCCCTTACAAAGGCTAGATAGGCCTTTAAAAAGGACACCACCCTTGTAGGATCATAATCCAATATACTTCTCCACTCCAACCGTGGTAACCCTAGAATGGACAATGTCACGGTCTTGGCATCACAATCCATAATAGTGTGACAGGGCGACAACCAATCCATGCCCAATATCACATCAAAGTCTACCATACTAATCAGGAGAAGATCAACTCTGGTATCATAACCCTTAATAGTGACCAAACACGACTGGTAGACACGGTCTACAACAACAAAATCCCCAACAGGCATGGAAAACATAAACAGTATTACTGAAAGAATCACCAGGAAAATCTAAATATGAAGCAAAATAAGATGACACATATGAATACGTGGAACCCGGATCAAATAAAACTGATTCATCCCTATGACAAACTGAAATAGTAACTGTGATGATAGTATCTGATGCAACAGCCTCCGTCCTACTCAGAAAAGCGTATAAATAAGCCTGGCCTCCCCTTCTAGGGCGACCTCTACCTGCCCGACATCCACTTCTAGCTGGTGGTGCAGGTGGAGTGGAACCTGGAGCTGCAACCATAGCCTATGAACCCTGCTAACCCTATGGATCTATGGAACCTGCGGAGACTGTAGAGGTGCACCCTTCCTAACCCTGGGACAATCACTCACTATATGCATGGTGTCACCATACTCGAAACAAGCTCTCGGTGGGCATGGGCACTGAAATTGACCCTGGCCTAGTCGGCTGGACTGACCTCTGAAGGCACCACGTGCAGGCGGTGCACTAGAAAATGGTTGTGCATGATGGGTGACTTGAGATCTAGGAATAGCAAGAGATTTGCGAGTAGCTGGGAGTGCTGAATGAACTGGTCAGCTCACATACCCTCTTCCATGACGGGCTGAAATTGCAGTGTGGGCACCACTAAATCCTCCAGTATCTTGAGGCCTCTTGGACTCCCTGTCCTCTCTCTGCTGACCCCGTATAGGCTCAAACCTACGAGTTATCTCTACAACCTGCTGAAATAAAGTATCCGTCATTAACTCCCGAGCCATGCTGATGTTTGGCCGAAAATGCTTATATTTAACTATTGTTGCCTTACATTCTTGTACTTTTAATAGTCTTTTGAGTATTAATTATATCACTTTATGCTTAATATTATATTTAACTATGTAGGAATAAAGCATTGTGATGATAAAGAGATTTGGAGCAAAATTTAATAAAACACGGAAGAAAAAAAAAGGAAGTTAAATGAATAAAAAAAGAGGAGAAAATGGGGAATTTTTGGTATTTGTCTCCCCAAGTGGAAGACAAATAAAGTGGGAAATTCAATTCAAAGGCAACCAAGGAATTTGAACGTAAAATTGCAAATCGCTACTGCCTTCAGCGCCAAGGCCAGCACGACGCGCCCTAGACCCCGGGTGACGGAATCTTTTCCCACTTCGATCAGGACAAGGTTATTTCGCCCCTACACGGTCCCAACTCGTATATAAATGGTTCGAAACTTAATTTGAAGGGGATCTAACATATTTTTGAGGAAGAAATACAAGCCATGCTTGGAGGAGGCTTTCAACTAGTTCTTCTTCTCTTCTCTTCTTTTAATTTTATAGTTTATTTGTTCTAGAGTTGTTGGTGCTACATGAACGTTGTGGTTTGAAGCATGAATTGTTCTTATTATTTTATCATATTGGTTTGTTTATTCAATCTTGCGCTTAATTATTTCATTGCTTGATCACTAATTGAATACTATCTATGAATCTAGGATTAAACTCGGAAGAGGGAATTCTAGATTGGTTTAGAAGATTGAGTAGAGCGAGATCTTGAACCTGATTATCGGGAACAGATTTGCGGTGAGGATAGGGATATACCTAATCACCTTGCTTGGTTATTATACGGGAATTATTAATGCATTCTTGTTAATCCTAATTCCATAGGAATATAGGCGTTAGGTTAGCTTGAATAGGCGAGTAGTACTTCGGGAGAAAGTTACGAGCAATATTAACCCTGCCAACCAATAAACCAGATAAATTAATTAGACAATTTAAGTGGAAGACTCAACAGGATTGTTAGCTTACCTGTGGCTCCAGAATATCACCTCCCATTAAATTCGTCTCTAATATTGCTAATGTATTCCCTTTAATTTCTTACTTTACTACTCTTGATTAGATTTAATTAAATATTCATACTTTGGAAAATCGCTTGAATAGATTAATTGTCTTAGTTTAATTTAGTTGATAGTTAATAACAAGTCCCTGTGGGTACAATATCTGGAATTACAATCCTATATTACTTGTTGCTTGTGCATTTGGGAGCAATAAGTTTTTGACGCCGTTGCCGGGGACGTAGAAATTAACTATTCTACTAGATTAGATTTTTTACTTTTTGTCTATTCAAGTTTTTTTTATTTTTATCTTAGTTTAATATTTTATTATTTTTGTTGACATGAAATCTTGGAATGAGAACTGGTCCACTATTGGTTATTCTTATTATGGTGATCCTTGTCCATATTGCGGAGGACCATACTTGTGGCAAAATTGTGAATCTCAATCTTATGAGTGGAATATATATAATGTGTTTGGTGGTCTAGGTGGCCATTGGGATGGTTGTCCTAATTCTTATTATCCTTCTCAGAGCTCTTATTATGATGTTTCTAATAATGTTTATGAGTATAGGAGCAATGAAGTGGAGGATATGGAACGCAGTTACTCGTATTATGGACATGATGAGGCAAGTAGCCGAGCAACAAGATGAAATTTGCAAAAAGATTGCCTTAGCGATCAAAGGACTGTAGACTTGAATGGAAGAATTAATGGCCAATTTTGAAGAAGAACCACAACTCGATGAAGAGAGCTAGTTCCCACAGGAAGATAACTTTGAAGAAGCAGATATCGTGAGCCAATCTTGGCTAGAGGAACAAGTTCAACTGACTCAATTGAATAAAAAGGTTGAGGCGTCTGATGCCCTACAACAAATTTTTGCGGATACTGACCAACTTATGGAGCAGGAAGAGAAATTCCAACTATGCGACGACAGTATTATTAATGATGCCAAGGTTGAGGAAGTGTGCAAAAGTGAAGATGTCAAAAGTGAAGCGATTTTAGAGTTGGGCACATCGGACCTCATTTTAACCATTTTTAGACATTGTGCTTGGTTGGTGACACGAGAATTGATCCATTCGATCCTATGGAGGAGTCAATGGATGGGGAACAAAGTGCATATATTTTGAAATTTTTGATGCAAAGGAGACAAAATGACATCCCTCACTTAAGGGCCAAGAAATGCAAGATGCGATATCCATTGCCGGGTTCCTTTATTTTCACACCATCGCTCCAGGAACGTGACAGAAAGATTGATGCAAAATTGGGAGCTCAATTCATATCCTCAAAGTGGAAAGAAAAGTGGTGAAATTGATGGCGTCGTGCCGCGACATTAAATCAGCCACTTATATATATATATATATAAATTTTTTTTATTATGTTATTTTTGTAGTGTTGTTTTCGTGTTTTTGTAGGAGTAGGAGCATGGAGTCAAAGCTAATAGGAAATATGCAAAAGAGAGCAGGTGTTTAGAACTAAGTGTGGGGTGCTCGCACAAAGGACCATATCTGGGAGAAGTCTGAGTATCCCGTGAGCTGCTGACGCTTCGGCCTTTGGTCTACCAGGGAGTCCCTTTTACCCTCTTGTTATTTATTAGATGCATTGAGGACATTGCACTATTTTAAGTGTGGGGTGAGAGATTTTCGGGTGATTTTATTTTCTATCTTAGCTTAGTTATAATACTCTTTCTTAGAGTAGTGATTTTTGCACAAGAAAAAAAAAATTTTAAAAGACGAAAATTAAAAATAAAAATTAAATAACTTTGACTTTTCCTGATAATGCATTTTGTCGACAACTTTCTTGAGGGATTAAAGTCCAACAAAAAAGAATCCAAATTTTGTTTTTGTTCTAGTAGTTTTAATTTGATAATAATCCCCCTTTGTTTTTGCTTTTGCATCGGTTCTTTACCAGGGTATGAACTTCAACCGGATAAAATTTTTTATTTTTAGGATTAGATTTGTTTTAGGGGTAGTAGAAGAGAGAGAAGAAAAACCTTTGTGACTTGTTTGATTCTAGCATATTTAGGCTTCTTGAGTAGTACTTTCCTCTAAGTGCTTGAGTAATGAATAAAATAGCAGACTTTCTGAAACCTAAGCTTAGGGTTGTGACTCTGTATATAACTTATTCTTATTTTGTCGTTCACTATGATTCTGTCTGTCTTAAAGTATAATTTATCCATCTTGATAGATACTAGTGCCATGTGGGGTTAGGAGTTCTTACATATATTTCATGTTTTGCATTTTAGTCTAGAACTTGCCCTACATGTTATTGAAGCGAAATAAAAGTGTTTCTCTATTTAGAAGATGAGAATAGGCTTTCTTTGATATGTCTTGTGAATTTTAGCCTTTTCACATATTGTACCACTAGTTAGCTCTTTGAGCCTGTAGCCTTTTGTTTGTAAGCCATATGTTTGCCTTGATTCTTTTGTTCAATCCTAGTTTTGCACCCTGCTTCCTTGAGCACTGTTGCTTTGCTGTGATATTAATTGATTAATTTGAAGAACAGGATGACTAAGTGAAAAATGGTGACCAACGATAGCTGAAAGTGTTGAAAAGGCCGTATTGAAAAGATTGTTACATGAAAAAAAGATAAGAGATAAAAAATTGCTTTGACAAAAAAAAAAAAATTCTTGATATGCGGGGAATACTTTTGAAATAATAAATGAAGAGAGGGCTGAAAGGTAAAATTAAGAGATGAAAATAATGAATGATGAAGTCTAAAATACAAAGTGCTTAGGGAAGTATAAGTTACTTTATATAAATTTTCTACCCGTCCCCTAGCCAACATTGCAACCCGTTAACGTCCTATTTGATTCTATTCGAGCATACTTAATTAGTAGAGATGTACCTAATGGGCAAGCCTATGGTTCTTTGTGCATACATGTGAATTCGTTTGTCAGTGAGAGAGTTTTCTTTTGATGCCAAGTCCTTATATTATATTCATTCTTTGATTTGAGTGTATAGACTATTTATTCTTGTGAGGGCACTTGTTTCATGATAGATAGGTGATGTTATTAGCTTCTTTAACAGAGTAGGTGAGCGAGCTCAAATTTGGTGAGTTAGAGTCCTTCTCTGAAGTTAGGAGGTTAGAAGTTTGTTGACTTGTATAAATTAAACGATGATGAGAAAGTGTGTATTTGATGGTTTGAGTTTCTATAGGGCCTAATTATTAGTATCAACCGAAGTGGTAGTGTTCTAGGCTTGCTTTATTGAGAGTGGTTCTAATGCTTACTCGAGGACGAGCAAGGATTTAAGTGTGGGGTTGTGATGTTCGGCAAAAAATACATATATTCAACTATTGTTGCCTCACATTTTTATACTTTTAATCGTCTTTTGAGTATTAGTTATATCACTTTATCATTAATATTATATTTAACTATGTAGGAATAAAGCGTTGTAAAAATAAAGAGATTTGGAGTAAAAGTTAATAAAACGCGGAAGAGCGAGAAAGGAAGTTAAACGAATAAAAAAAGAGGAGAAAATGGGGGGACACCCTTTTGGTGTTTGTCCCCCCAAGTGGAAGACAAATAAAGATGGAAATTCAATTCAAAGGCAACCAAGGAATTTGAACGTAAAATTGCAAATCGCTACTGCCTTCATTGACGCGCTAGCCTGGACCCTGGGTGATGGAAAATTTTTTCGACTTCATTCGGGATAAGATTATTTCGGCTCTATACGGTTCCAACTCGTATATAAGGGGTTCTAAACCTAATTTGGAGGGGATCAAACATTTTTTTGAGAGAGAACATGCCAATTTGGAGGGGGAGAATACAAACCTCGCTTCGAGGAGGCTTTCAACTAGTTTTTCTTCTCTTCTCTTCTTTTAATTTTATAGTTTATTTGTTCTAGAGTTGTGGGTGCTACATGAATGTTGTAGTTTGAAGCATGAATTGTTCTTATTATATTATCATATTAGATTATTTTTTCAATCTTGCGCTTAATTATTTGATTGCTTGATCACCAGTTGAATACTATCTACGAATCTAGGATTGAATTAGGGAGAGGAACTTCTAGATTGGTTTATAAGATTGAGTAGAGCGAGATCTTGGTCCTGGTTATCGGGAACGAAATTGCAGTTAGGATAATGATATACTTAATCGCCTTGCTTGGTTATTATACGGGAATTATGCGTTCTTGTTAATTCTAATTCCATAGGAATATAGGCGTTAGGTTAGCTTGAATAGGCGAGTAGTACTTCGGGAGAAGGCTACAATCAATATTAACCCTGTCAACCAATAAACCAGATAAATTAATTAGACAATTTAAGTGGAAGACTCACCGGGATTGTTAGCTAACCCGTAGCTCTATAATATCACCTCCCATTAAATTCGTCTCTAAGATAACCAACTTATTCTCTTTGGAAGCAATAAGTTTTTGACGCCGTTGCCGGGGACTTAGAAATTAACTATTCTACTAGATTAGATTTTTACTTTTTGTCTATTCAAGTTTTTATTTTATTTTTATCTTAGTTTAATATTTTATTATCTTTGTTGACATGGCATCTTGAAATGAGAATTGGTCGAATAATGGTTATTCTTATTTTGGTGATCCTTGTCCATATTGTGGAGGACCACACTTGTGGTAAAATTGTGAATCTCAATCTTATAAGTGGAATATATATAATGTGTGTGGTGGTCAAGGTAGCCATTGGGATGGTTATCCTAATTCTTATTATCCTTCTCAGAGCTCTTATTATGATGTTTCTAATCCACACCATCCTCTATTCTCGTAAGATGATACACACTAGCTAACAGCCCGCCAGGCGCTACATCATAGGCACATTGAGAGCGGAGATAGAGGCCGTGTATTTAAATACTGTGTATTCAAATACTACTGACTTTGATTCCCCAGTAACTAATTAGAAGCCGACTGCCTTTCGATCGATACACAGTTGAGGAGGCCGATCACGAACGCTACAGGTGTGGGAGCGATCCTGGTCAGGGAAGGCTAAGACGGCGCCTCAATAATGTTTATGAGTGATAGGACCAATGAAGTGGGGGATATGGATCGCGTTGCTCGTATTAAGGACATGATGAGGCAAGCAGTGAAGCAACATGATATAATTCACAAAATGATTGCCTTAGCGATCAACGGACCGCAGGGTAGAATGGCAGAATTAGTGGAGCGCATGCAACAATACGTGGCAAAGGTACAAGCTCTGTTGGCGCGATTTTGGGAGTGGTTGATTACTCATATCCCGAGGGAAGATAACGTAGAAGTGGACACATTGGCTAACCTTGGATAATCGACGGGAATAAAGGGATCGGAATCCGAGACGGTAGTATAACCGATGAACTCATTCCTGGATGCAGATGGTTACTATGAGGTAAATGCGACTAATTGGTCTAGGACTGGAGAAATGAAATCATTGATTATCTCAAGCATAGAAAGCTACCCAAAGACCCCAAAGCATCCCGTGCACTGCGAGCCAAAGCAGCACGATATAGCTTTGAGAGAGGCCAATTGTATAGAATATCATTCAAAGGCCCGCAGGCCCGATGCTTAGGGGCATCCGAAGCTAATTATGTCATGAGAGAGGTTCACGAAGAGATATGCGGCAACCATTAGGGCACAGATACCTTAGTGCTGAAGCTGGTAAGGGTAGGATATTACTGGCCCTGCATGGAACAAGATGCCAAAGACTTCGTATGAAAATGTGATAGGTGCCAACGCCACGCACCACTGGTGCATCAACCAACAGAACCCTTACATTCAATTCTGTCCCTGCGGCCGTTCATTAAATGGAGGATGGACATCGTCGGACCACTACCGCCGGTTCCTAGAAAGATAAGATTTCTTTTAATTTTAACTGGCTATTTTTCTATGTAGGTGTAAGCAGGTCCTCATCAAAAGATCTGCGAGTGCGAAGTGGTGGATTTCTTGTGGGAAAATATAATTTGCAGGTTCGAAATACCAAAAGAGATAGTATTCGATAATGGGCCACAATTTATCGGTGCAAAAATTATAAAGTTCCTCGAAGATTTAAAAATAAAGAGGATCACATCTTCACCCGATCATCCGAGCGCAAATGGTCAAACGGAGTCAACGAACATAGTGATTAATAAAAAATCAAGAAAAGGTTGAAAGCGGCAAAAGATAATTGGCTCAAGGAATTACCCGGAGTTTTATGGGCATACCGAACAACGGCCAAATCGAGCACAGCAGAATATCCTTTTTCCCTTGTGTACGGTGCAGAAGCTTTAATCCCGGTAGAAGTAACAAAGAATGGAGCTTGTATTATAATCGAAGAGCCAACCTCCATAATTTCAGAGTCGGAGACTTTGTCCTAAGGAAAGTAAAACATCCGGGAGCTCAACGCAAGGAAGTTAGGCTCAACGTGGGAAGGCCCTTACCGGGTTTCAGCTGTCATCGGAAAAGGTTCATTTGAATTGGGGAAAAATGGAGAAAAGTTTCCCAGCAACTGGAACTTGGCGCACCTCAAAAGATATTATTGCTGATGAATATTATCCGAGCAAATAGTATGTGCTGCACTCTTTTTCCCTTCGTTCAGTTTTTGTCCCAATTGAATTTTTCTGACAAGGTTTTTAACGAAGTAGCAACAGAGAGCATACTATGAAGACAGCAGCAATAAGATCTTTAATAGTATGGCACACAATCAAAGATCCACTCGGGGAAGGTTAGATAATCTTTACTCTACAACAAATTCCCACTAGAAGTTAAGATTGCTATTGAGCAAAGGTTACCCGACCATTCACGAGTACAAACCACTAGAAGGTTGTTAGATAGTCCTTCGCTCGATAGCATAAATTCCTAAGGGGAAGTAAAGTATGTTACCGAGTTAAGAATTATCTAGCAATTCATTGGTGGAATCTTTGAAGATACAAGACTTCTAATGATCTAATTCGCATTCTTTGCATTCGAACACTGGGGGAGACGATATGAAGATACAATGACTGTCACATCAACCGAGAACGAAAAACTAGAAATAAAGTTGTATCATCGGGACCGGGGACTGTGGGGACAACCCTAGAAACAAGTTGTACAAATTAGTCATAAGTAATGCAATTTCTTTTCAGCATAGCAAATGCTTATGTACTTTTTGAAAATAGAAGGAATAAAGTGAAATGAGAAATCCTTTTGTTCTTATCAACTTTGTCATTTGAAAGTTAAACAAGTACATCAAATTCTAGTGCCATAATGAACATAAGACGTCCTCTTCAAGAGCATCGTAAACATAATATGGCCCTCTCTAACAAAAATCCTCACGCTAAAGGGTTGGTTTCGGATGAATTCATGCCCGGAATCAAAATGTCTTCGGGAAAAAAATACACCCGAAGTCGTATACGAAATGACACAAAAGTAAACTTGCACAAATACTTATAAAATCCCTCAAGAAAAAGGGTTGATACCTAGAGCTAAAATGATTTCGGGGAAAATACACCCAACAATTTATATAATAAGACGCAAACAGAAAAACTTTCCCAAAACTCTTAAGCAAATGGAAGAAAATGAAAAGGTTAAGGACTTGCATGAATATTCAAATGAAAGAAAGATTCAAAACATGCCAAAACAACATAGATACAAGAGTTTGAAAAGAAAAGAGAAGCTAAACTGCATTATCTCCGGAATCCGGTAGAAGAGAAGTGTCCGCATCCCCGGGAGCAGTAGATGGATCCACCAATGGCTCAACATTTCGACCTTCACCAATTTGGTCTTCAGCATTATCATCCTCCAACTCTTCTTCAGTTCCCAAAAACTCGAAACCGGAACCAGAAGGACCAGGAGCATCAGACCACGCTGGGAGACCGCTTTTAGCAACTAACTCAAGCTCACAGGCCTTAGCAATTTTTGTATCAAAATCAATGATACCAGCTTTGGCCTCTTCCAAGGTTTCCCTCCTCATGTTGTACATAGCGTAAGTTTTCTCAACAACGAGGGAAGCCGCTCGGCGCTTGAGTTTTTCTTTGAGTTGGGTGACCTCGGCAGAAAGGTTTTCCCGGGCGCATCTAACGGACTTGAGGCTAACATCGAGCTTGCGGGCAGTAGAGCTGATAATCTTATTATGCTAAATGGTCCTCTTGTGCTTCTCCTCCAGCTGGGCATATTTCACCCCTGCAGCAGCAAGCTCTTCAACCTTGGAATTCAAGGTTGCCTTGAAGTTGTTCAATGTTTCAGCAGAGGCAGCCTCACGATCGGATGCAGCAAGTATGGCATTATGGACTTTAGCCCATTTGGTCCTAGCCTCTTCAAATTGGATTCTCAATGAAGCAATCTCTTGGCTAAGGGTCTCCACTTCATTCTCACTTTGCTGTAAATGAGTTTCCAACACATCTGCCTTAGTTTCCAATTCTGAGAAGCGAATAACAGCTTAGTCCCGTTCAACCAAAAGTTGATCCCGCTCGGAGGTAAGTTTCTTCTTTTCCCTAATCAACATTTGAAGGCCCTTGGAAGCAAGAAAGTTGGCCTACAAAGTGAGAAAACCAAGCTCAGGATGTATTTATGCAAAAAATAGTAGAAACAAGAAAAGACGTAAAGAATATATCGCTGCGGCGTTGTGCATGGCATTGTTCAACAAGCACTCTCCGGAGAGATCCTGAACCTTTTCCCAATCTTTCTCTGAAGCCAAAGGCTTCAGGTAATTAGCAAGCTCCACCGGGAAGGATAGCAAGTTGCATTCAGTGGAGACCGAGAGAGCAACATTCCTCCTCCCTTGTAGATCTCCGGAGGGGGCAGCGTAATTTTGCCCCAAGTTCCCATGAACTGGGGACTGGGGAAGAGGAACACTTCCTTCATGATTAAGTGTGGCCGGTGGAGGTGATGTGGAAGCTTTTGGTGGAAGAATAGATGCGGATAAAAATGATGTAGCAGTTGCTGGTATTGGCGAAGGTGGAGATAAAGTTGATGGGGTTGAAGAGTGAGAAGCAACTGCATCAAATGCAGTGATGGTAGTTAGATGCTCACCAACCAAAGATGGCAGGGACCCGGTACTCAGCCCCGCAGCACCGGGCACAACAATTAGGGCCCAAAGACGGGAGTTGGCATTATTTACCAAATCGAACTCTCCCCAAAGTGCCGAAACATCATCCTCGATTGGTGTAACTATCTCAACAAGTCGAGCATCCTGTTGAGATGATAAGGATCGTCATCTTCTATGTAGGTTAACTTACTCATCAATAGCTTCTTTATCATCGTCGATCATCATGGTGTCTACAACCGGCCTGGAAGGAGGGCCAGTCATCATCACTACCAGAGATGACTGGGGGGCAGTGGTCTTCGCCCTCTTATTCTTTTCCCCGGCCACGGAGGAGTGTCTTCTTTTTGGTTATTTGTCCTTTGGCTGGAGACTCCGTAATGATACATTTGTACTCGACGCAGGCCCGAATATACCTGTTCGAGTAAGCACTTATTGAAGAATCCTTGCCGCATCAGTAGGGTCAACCAAGATATCCTCCTCGGGGACAACAATTGAGCCTGCGGGTAAACCTGATTTCTTAGACAAGGTAGAAGGGATCAATCAAGTTCTTCACATGAAAAATTGGAACACAGTGAGTTTTAATTACCATAATTTTTGGCCTTCCACCCGTAATTAGGGGCCGGTTCTTTCCACAAGCGAGTTTCAGGTGTCGTAACATCCAAGATCTTCTGGACCCACTGGACCATACCTTCAACCACCGGTAGGATCCATGGGGTTGCTGAAACAAACGAAGGATGAAGGATGAATACTAGTATAGAATAATATTTAATAAAAGAAATATTAAACAAAAAGCTTAGGAGTCCGGTTCCAAGCGACCGAAAATGATGATGCCATTGCCGGAATAATATCGTTGGTGGCAACTACAATGAACCATTCCATCCATCCACAGTCGTTGTCGTCATCCATGCTAGATAACAAAGCATGGTGGCCACACTTGCAGAGGTTTATCATACCCCTGCGAAAGATCTTGGGAGAATAGCGATTCACCATATGAGCTAAGGTTAGGTCTTCTCCCATCTCCTAGCACAGGCGTCAAGGGCAAGCTACTGTCCTCCACATAGAAGGACTTACTTATGCCAAACACACCTAGTAGAGGAGGCAAAATTGCGCAATAACGGAGTCAAGCTTTCCACTAACAGAGAACACACCCAAAGTAAAGAGATACGTATAAAAATATGTAAAACCCTCCTTGGGTAGGGTCACTTGCTCCGATAGATCAGAAGCAACAATATTCAAATCATGACAGCGACAGTCTTCCTTCACAGCAGGAATGCTAGAAGGACGGATGGAAGAAGGATACTTACTAATGGCCCATGTACGAGAGTTAGTAGTAGAAATTTTTTCTTTGAAGTCTTTTTTGGTCACAAGACATCTAGGGATGATGGAGCCCACTGTTGGAGGAGCAGAATCCTCAACGTTGTTGTTGTTCTTTGAAAAACTGGTACGCTTTGAGGAAGAAGCCATTGTATGGAAGAAGGAAAAGGTTTTTTCTTGAAGAGAATTACATGAAGAGCAGGATGCAAGTCGAATAAGGGAAAATTGTAAAATTTAGAAGTATAGGAGAGAAAGCTGATGCGTATAAGTAAGAGTTTTGACGGCTAAATTCATGGCCATGATTACCTCGATAAACGGCAAGAGTTGTGCTGAATTGTGGAATGACGCATGTTCGGGGCATTAAATACAGAGAGATGTCTGTTTAATCAACTGTCAGAAGCCTTCAGAGGGAGTTATGGAAATTCTACCAAAAGAGTTTTTTTACCAACTTCTCGGTAACACAAAGTTGTGTCACTGGAAAGCAGGGGGGCTATCATTATAAGGTAAAATATGCTTTGATACGTGGCCACCCAAAGAGGGACACGTGGAACCCAAGACGGGGTAATGGCTAAGATCGAAGGCAGCTGTTCCGTTTGTCACCGGAAAGAATAACGCTCATAAAGATGTGATAATGACTCTTCGCTCGGTAACATTTAATAGAGAATATTCCGTGGCATTAAGAATGGTTACCCATTACAGGTAATTTAGCATTTATATTCACTATTACATCTTCATCAATAACCCTCATAATTGACATTAAAGAGGGGCACGATCCTAGGACCTCCTTCCCTAGACGTAGCTATAAATAATGAGCTCAGTTATCATTGGAAGGGACACGAATTTTCTCACAAACTTATGCTACATTCTATTCAAAGTTCAATACAATCTTATTTTCTTGCATTTCAATTTCATTGTTGTTGTGCCCGAAAACCATGTTCCCGGAACTATTGTTTCTGTTATTTTGTCTCTATCTCAAGACTAAGTATTGCATAATTCTTTAATTATTTATTTATTTCAGGATCAAATTAATTCACTTGTCTAGAAACCACGTATAAATTCAACTATACCATTTTACGGGTTAACATCACCATCTACTACTTCGAATAGAGTTTTTTTCATTACTTCTTTGGCGTTTGTGAGTAATAAAAGTTTTCCTTGGGTTGTCACTCTCACGAGATTGAATCTGGCAAGGAGCTATGTGGCCGGAATAATGCTTCCGGTGAGTTTAGCTTGCTCCAATACTCTCTATTGTATGATATTAGTCGAACTTCCTGGATCCACTACAACACGTTTAATCTTAAAATCTAGCACATTTAAAGAAATTACCAGTGCGTCATTGTGTGGTAACAGCAATCCGCCTGCGTCCTCCTCCGTAAAAGTGATATCGTCTTCCCGGAGCCTATTGCTATGGGTTATTGATACTTTCGTCTTATTTGCTGCCGAAAAAGTGACCTCGTTGATCTCTTTTCCTCCGAAGATCATGTTGATCATTTGGTTTGGGGGATCTTCTCCTTCTTTCGAGGATTCCGCATTGTCCTGATTACGACTATTATTATTCTTAGATCAGTCACTCAAGAATTCTCTAAGGTGACCATTCTTTAATAACGTTGCCACTTCTTCCTTGAGGTGTCAGCAGTCCCCTGTCTGGTGGCCATTTGTCCGATGGTATTCGCACCATAAGTTGCGATCCCTCTGGCTAGGATCAGATCTCATTGGTTTGGGGAACCGTGCTTCTTTGATGTTTCTCATGGCTAACACCAACTCCACTATATTAACGTTGAAGTTGTATTCCAACAACTTGGGGTAAGAAGGATCTCGTGACCCTGACGATTCTTTATCCTGTAGTGATCTATTGCTCCGATCTCGATCCATCCTTCTGTCAACGACAAAATTGTCCATTTCCTGGAAGCTTCTGCAGCGGCCTTCGGTCCGTTCGTAGGGTAAAAACCGGCCCCTCGAAGTTCGTGTGTCTATGTCGTATTCTTCTTTTGATTTTTCTCTGTTCTTCTCCCATCCTTTAGTCGACGATGGAAAACCAACTTGTCATCTTCATTCATTATCTTGGACTCGTACTGGTTGTGGACATCGGCCCAAGTCATTTCTTGAAACTCAAGCAGGCTTTCCTTCAGTTTTCGGGAAACGTCTGAACTTCTCGGATTCAATCCCTTTGTGAATGCTTCAGCCGCCAATTCATCCGGGACAGCTGGGAGCAACATTCTCTCCTTCTAGAATCGGGTAACGAATTCTCGTAGTAACTCGGACTCTCCTTGCGCAATCCTGAATATGTCGGCCTTTCGGGCCTGTACTTTTCTAGCCCCAGCATAAGCCTTGATGAAAGAGTACGCGAGCATCTCAAAGGAGTGTATGGAATGCTCAGGTAACAATGAATACCACGTTAAGGCTCCCCCCCCCCCACGTGAGAGTTTCTCCAAATTTCTTCAGCAAAACGGATTCAATTTCATGAAGAGCTAAATTATTTCCCTTTACCGCCGTTGTGTAGGTGGTAATGTGTTCCTGCGCGTCTGAAGTTCCGTCATACTTTGGCACATCATGCATTTTGAACCGCTTCTGGATTAATTCTGGTGCCGCACTTGGCTTGTATGGCAATTGAGCATACTTCTTTGAGTTCGGGCCTTTCAGCACTGGTGGCACGCCCGGGATTTAGTCCATGCGAGCGTTCACTTCCCTCATTAACCGTAAAGGTTCATTCTTGAAAAGATCGTTCTCGTTATTTAGGCCGGATCCGCTCCCCCAGCCCCATCGGAGCCAACTTCGCCCCCTAGGTGTGTTGTTGTCGACCATCTGCGTTGTTTGATTCGCGAGAGCATTGGGAGGAATCTGATCTCGTCTATTTGCAATATTTGAAGCTCTCGACAGTGCCTGCTTCAACTCCATCATAAACCTTATCGTGTTGTGTGAGGCGGTCTAGAATGATCGCATGTTGCTCTTGCAAGAACTTTACCGCATCAACAACATGTTCCTCCTCAGCATCATCAGGAGTTGTCCCCCAAACATATCGAGGATATTGCTTGTCGTGCACTGGTGTGGCACCGTTCCCCTCATTATGGGTGTCACTGATAGAGTCCTCAAATGAGGCTGAACCACTTGAATCTCAAGATTGTACATGTTGTTAATAGCGTTATCTGCCATTTCTTATGATTTTTTCTAAGACAAAATAATCAAAAAACGTTAGTAAAAAAGGCAAGGATCAATTTAATCGCACGGCTGTCTAGGCCCCACGGTTGGCGCCAAACTGTTTACCCATAAAATGGTACAGTTGAATTTATACGTGATTTCTAGACAAGTGAATTAATTTGATCGTGAAATAAATAAATAATTAAAGAATTATACAATACTTAGCCTTGAGATGGAGATGAAATAACAAAAACAGCAGTTCCGGAAATAGGGTTTCCGGGCACAACAACAATGAAATCGAAAAGCAAGAAGACAAGATTGTATTAAACTTTGAATAGAATGGAGCATAAGTTTGTCAGAAAATTCGTATCCTTTCCGATGATAACTGAGCTCACTATTTATAGCTACGTCTAGGGAAGGAGGTCCTTGCATCGTTCTCCTCTTTAATGTCAATTATGAGGGTCATTAATGAAGATGTAACGGTGAACATAAATGCCAAATTTCCTATAACAGGCAATCGTTCTTAATGCCACGGAATACTCTCTATTAATTGCTACTGGGCGAAGAGTATTTATCACATCTTTATGAGCATTATTCTTTTCGGTGACAAACAGAACAGCTTCCTTCAGTCTTAGCCATACTCCATCTTGAGTTCCACGTGTCCCTCTTTTGGGTGGTCACGCTCAAAGAATATTTTACCTTATACAAGTACCTATATTATTTATTAATACCCAAACAAGTATAAAATTCCATAATTAAGTAAAGTTGGGCATATCCAATATCACATATAACTAAAAATCGAGAAACATGCGAGTAAATATATATTGAAACATATGAAAAAATGCCTAACATCATATCTCAATTTATAAAAGCCCAAAACCTTCTCATTCAAAAAAGAACTAGTCAAATATAAAAGATTTATTATTTTCTTTTAGGAAAAAAATCAATTACGATAGAAAAATCAAATATAACAAGAAGATCAATACAAATACCTAACAAAGTTGAGCTCAAAGATTCATTTTAGAGCAAAGGGAAAGTCGGACTTGTTTCGAGTCTGTTTGTTGTGTTACAATACCAGAATGACAATTATTAGTAATCCGTATTCGAGAATATATTCAGAAAATAGAAACAAAGTAAGACCAGGAATATAGAAGAAACAGAAAATTAATCCGAGCCCATTGAATTCAGAGCATTTTCTTAAGGAACTTAATCCCCTCTTAGTACCCGAGGTTTAAGGTTATTTTCTCCCAAGATAGAATGAATTACCCTCATTGGTGTAGCGGTACTTCAAACCCCAGTGACCAATGAACTCAAAGCTCTGTAGCAAATCATACATATTGTTGTTTTCTTCCAGTTAAAAAAAATGCAGAAGGAAGAAGGAAGAAGGAGAAATCAGAACTTTCGTAAGGAAAATCTGTAGGAAAGATCATGTATTTATAGCCAAAAGGTTGGGTTACACCGAAGAGTTGCTACTCTTTATTTTAAGGTTGCAACTCAAAGTGGCTGTTTTATAAAACAGCCTTTACGCAAACCGCCAAATTTAAATTCTATCGGGAAAATCAGAAGGGAGGAAAATTAAATTACCGTTACAAATACGGCTGATTTGAATAAAATAATATTAGTTTAATCTTAATTTTACCAAATAAATTTTGTCCGAAGCCGAGCCGAGCGAGCGACGACGACGGCGTGAGGCTTGCCTTCTTCTCAACTCTTTAAGAGCTAGAAGAAGTGCAATTGTATATATACCCATCAAAACTCTTTTTCTCCTCTAATATAGAACAATGTCCTTGTGTTAAAGAGGGAAATTCAAAATTTTTATTTTTCCCTTCATTTCTCATTCACTCTATTCTAAACTATTACAAGCTTAAACTCAACAACAATGTTATTAAGTGATACTTTGGTTGTTGAAAATAGAGATACCAGACTAGCAAATGAAATATGTGCATCGACTCCATCAGATATTTCATGTTTTGTTACTTTTTCTGTTTCAAATAGATTGGACTATTTTCTTATTAGTCCGTTTTAAAAAATTAGCATATTTTAATATTTTCTTAATGAGACTTTTTATACTCATGCTATATCTTGTTTAAGACCACCAGTTTTAAAATTTTTGTAGCCATATAAATATTATGACACATTTAAAATCACAAGATACAAAAGTCTTTCTCTATTTATTAAACTTTGTGTCAAGTCAAACTAAGACAATAAAATTGAGACGGAGGAACTATATTAATTAGTAGCATGCATGATGTTATATTTATGATATGTCACAATATTTAAATGTTACATGTTATATAAATATTTGGATAAGTTTTAAAAGAAATAATTAGATCATTATTGTCTCATCACAGATTAAGTAAAATGTTGGTTGGCATCAGCAAAAACGGTAGAAGTATAATGTATAATAGGATCAATTTAGATCCAATCCTAATTTCAAAATCTCAACCTGTAGAGTGTACCGTAATCTTCAATCATTATCCTATAAATGAAAATTTTCTGATGAATAAAGAACGATATATTTATAATTGGGACTTTATGTTGATATGAGTGTCTTCTTAAGTTACTAAAAAACTTGGTTCTTTGTCTTACTCCTTACGCGTAAATAAATAAACAGTAAAACAAGAACAACAACTTTTTTCGTGGAAAATCACCCGGCTCAAAGGTGCAAAAACCACGACCTACCACGTAGGATATTAACTTCAATTTCACTGGAACAAATGAGTCAAATGTACTGATTACAAGACTTGTAAGCCAATATCCACACTTCTCCTACTTCTGATACTTGAATGAATTACAAGTTACTCTTACTTGCACACTCAAACAATTACTCCAACTAACATGTTTTGAATGACATCTTGATAACAACTCAATCTCCTAATACACATGAACAAACAGACTCAAGAAGACCACTGACTTTCAGTACACACTAATGAACAACTTGAATGTTGAACTGGAAATGTTGTATGTCGTTCTTCAGTTGTGCAAAAAGGATGGTCTTCACAATCCATAGGGAAAGTATTTAACTTCCTAGTACTCGGAGACTTTGGGAGTCCTACATGCAGTCAACTTCTCGTTTGGCAGTAATCCTGAAGTTCCTAGGACTCCATGCATCTTGTGACTCTTATCTATCGACTATTCAAGCAGACATTCTTCAGTAATCCTGAAGTTCCTAGGACTCCACGCATCTTGTGACTCTTATCTATCAACTATGCAGGCAGATATTCTTGGGCAATAGTCTTTATCACATCAAGAGTCCTTTCCAGAAATATCGGACTACAGTAACCTTGTGTAAAAGTTACTGTCTTGTAAAAACCTTCAGCAGCTACCTTGAGGACGTGGTTTTTAGCACACGTTCACTAGAAAACGCACCTGTTAATCATCAAAACCCCAATTCTCAACAAATTTTCCCTTTTTAATGATGACAAACTTTGTGCTCATGAACCAGGTAATAGCATTCATAAGCATACATAGTACAACACAGTTGAGAACATGAGCAGATTGTGAACAACACAACCATTTGAACAGACATCTCCCCATCTTACAGAACAAGTACATCACCCTCCCCCACTC
>MCJB01036141.1:10831-27308 GCA_002018475.1 Nicotiana obtusifolia | reverse complement strand
CCCCCCCCAAATCTATATTTTCCTTTTTGGCATCATCAATAAAAGAAATAAAATAGTTGTTAGACAGGGTAAGCAACAGTTAATGCAAGATTCATGGCCATTGAGGGTACAACAGAAGCATAAAAAACATTAAAAAGAATGAACTATGCTGATGGTATAAACCATGTAAGAAGTAGGTAAACAACATAAGAGAGTTCATTGAGTAGTGCCAAATTAAGCCCAAGGCCTTGAACTAAAACATTAAAACAAAATAAACAAAAACATCCTGCAAACTACTCAAAACTAGACAAGGAAAACAAAAGCACAAAGCACCACTGAGCAAACTAGAAACAAACACGAGACAAGGGGTAAAGGACCAAGATCAAGGGTGAGAAGTGAAGGGGGTCAAGGCTTTCACAAGAGTGGCAATATGTTTAGCATGAGCCTCTCTGTCTCTTCTGAGCTCCTCATTAAGTTGCCTGGTTTCCTTTCCCAATTCATCATTGTCCTCCTTGAGCTTCGCATTTTCTTCTAAAGCCAACTCCAACTTTTTAGAGAGTTCAGCAGCCTTGTTGCTTCCAGGCAAAATAGCAGAACCAGTTGGCTCTCTAGCCTTGATCTCAGCATATCTACACTGCTTGACTGTGACAACATCTATAACATCATTGTGATTCCCAAACTTCAGCTCAGGCAAGGATATGTTAAGTTTGTCAAACAGCTCAGTTAGCATGAAGCCATAAGGTATAGCATGCTTGGGCTTGGAGGTGTCTACTGCCCTTGCCCTGTGCTGGATCATCGGGCTAGAAAGATTTATGTCTTTACCCATGTCCTGTAGCTCCGCCATAGCCATATCAAGCAGGGTGGCCTTATTCCTTTTCTCAAATCTCTTCAAAATGCAAGAGTTCACAAAATGGAACAACAGTCTGCGAAAAGGTGTTATGTCAGTCTTGTACACCTTAAGGGGAGCATCAGTCTCAAACTTCTAAGAGAACTTTCTAGTGACCACAATGCCTGTGTCCATATTATTGTCAATTCCGGGCCATGTCTTTTCAAATAGTTTTTAAATCCCAGGGAGGGAATGTTCAGTAACATGCCAAGATCTTCCGCATCAAACTCCAACTCAAACTCTCTCACAGAACTCTTTACTACCTTCCATCAAACTGAAAATTTGCATAGAACTCAATCACTGTAGGCACACATACACGGGGAAAGGCTTTAACAAACATATATGTCCATCCCTGCAAGTCAATCTTTTCTACCAACTGGGACATGCCCTTTTCATCAGTGTTAGCAAGTATTTTCCAATTCAATATCTTTCTTTTTTTTAAGTCAGTCAACCTGTCAACTACGCTAGACTCGGCCATTTTCTTCTTCCCTTTACTGGTCTTTTGAGAGGTGGCAGCTACGTTGGTGGGTTTAGCAGCAGTCTTCTTCACTGGTGATTTCATGCCCTTTAGGGAAGAACCAAGTTCATCCTCCTCATCCAACTCAACTATAGTTTCAGCAGAAGAAACTTGCCTTCTTGTCCTCTTGGCACTCCTAGACTCCTTGATCATTTGTTTATCAACAGCTTTTCTCTTACTCTTGGTGAGAGGATTCCTAGTAGGAGGAACCACTTCTTTTCTTGCCTGTGAAGTTGGTCTTGTAGGTTTTGCAGGGGCTTTCCTGTTCTTCTTTCCTACCTCAGATAAAGGCAAATCATCTTCATCATTTTCAACTTTCTCATCTCCTACGAAGGGAGTTAAGGAAGGCCTAGGTTCTTCAGACCCTTCCTCTTCATGAACTTCCTCTAAAGGGGCTCTGACTGTATTCCCAATAGTCATAGAATTTTCAGATTCCTCACTGGTATTGTTTTCCTCACTTTCACATTCAGTACCTTCAGCTTCACTTTCTTTTTCATCTTCATTACCCTAACTTTCAGAGTCATCTTCTCCCCTCACTTCCTTTTTCTTCTTCTTCAGAATCTCCCACTTGCTCACCATGTTGTTCTTCTACCTCACCTTCCTTCCCTTCACCTAATTAACCTTCATTCTCACTTTTTTTTTCTTCAAAACTTTGAACTTTCTCCTGCACTTTTTCTCCCTCCTTATTTGTTTCTCCTTCTCCCTCCTTTTGAGTTTCCTCATCCTCCTCCTCATCAGTCCAATTGTAAGAACTACCATCAGAACATCTTTTGTCCCTATTTTTTTCTCATCTTCCCCCTCAAGCACACGTAAATCTTTCTAAACTCTTATTCTAAGTTACTACTTCCTTCTCTATAGTAGTACTTTCTACATGTGGTGTATCACTCAAAGGTTCAACAACTTCTAATGGGGAAACCTCAATTGCAGAAACATCAAGTTTTGATGGATGAGGTTTTACCTGAGCATCCTTGACAATTGCAGATTCCCCTTGAGTAGTAGCCTCCTTTACTTTTGGTTCCCCCTAGCAGTAGCACGATCAACTGCTTTATCACTCTTTACAGATTTTCTTGAACTAGCCTTGACTTTAGTGGGTTTGGAGGTGATTTATGGGACGGTTACAGGTGCATAGGTGGCTGTTTTGGAGATGCAGGTACAGTGGGAGTAAAAACTACAGGTGAAACAGTAACGGAGGGTGATAGTGCAGGGACATCAGTAGGCACATGTGGAGAGATAGCAGGTGAATGTTCAAAATTACTAGCCGATTTTTGCATTTTTTGTGGCTTGGACTTCTCAATTTTGGATTTTGTTATAATCTTTCAGAGAGGTACCAAGATAGGGCTTTAAAGAGATTAATCATGATTTGACCATAAGAGAGAGAGTAACTGATTTTGATTTCTAACAAGACTGTAAAACGATTACTTTTGACGACTGGACTCTTAGAATTAATTGGAGTCAAATTATACTAGTATTCCCCCTTTATCCTTGACTTTGATAACAATTAAAGTCGAGATGGCACGTACCCGATTAGGAAGTCTGAGAATAATAGTAATTTCAACTATTAAGTTCTAATGATTTTAGACAAGATGGCACGTACCTGAGTTAGAGAACCAACTCCTTTGCAACTCTTTAGTTATTTCTGCAATAAAGCTTCCAGCATAATAAGTCAATATCATAAGCACAATCATTAGTTAGACTTTCTAGGCAAGTGGGTATACTTCAAACAAGTATGAGAATGAATCAAGAATTAGATACCTCACCTATCTACCTCCATTAATTCCTTTCTAGCCAATCGTTTGGGTTTAACCTAGTGAGAAGCCTTGATTAATCCCAGATCTAATCTGTTACTTTTAAAGTGGTTCCTACTCAGTGCCTTAGTGAAAATATCAGCAATTTGATTGTTAGTTTTAAAGAAATTTATTGAGATATTTCCTTTTTCAATATTATCTCTGAGAAAATGATGTTTCATATCAATGTTATTAGATCTCTTATGCTGACATGGATTTTTAGCAATATTTATGCACTGGTTTTGTCACAGAAAATAGGAACACAATCAACAAAAATACCTTAGTCCCTGAGCTGCTGTCTTATCCATAGTAATTGAGCATAACAAGATGTTGCTGCTACATATTCTGCAACAACTGTAGATAGGGCCATTGAGTTTTGCTTCTTTGTTCCCCAAGACACAATGCATGAACCAAGAAAATGTGTTTCCTGAAGTGTTTTTCATGTCAACATGAAAACCTGCATAGTCAGCATCAGCATAACCAACTAAGTCGAAGTTGTATCCTATTGGATATCACAGACACAAATCAAGAGTTCTCTTAAGATATTTGAGTATTCTTTTGACAGCCTTTAATTAGCCTGAAATTTTGCACATAGACTCACACTAAATGCAATATCAAGCCTGCTTGCAGTGAGATACAATAGTAGTTCAATCATTCCTCTTAGTTTTTGCTGCACACTTTTCCCTTCTTCATCTAGGTCCATCTTTGTTGCAATGGCAATAAGAGTATCAATTAACTTTGAAGAATCCATGTTGAATTTTTTCAAAAGTTCTTTGATGTATTTTTGCTGATGAATCATGGTTCTAGTAGGTGTCTATTTGATCGGCACCCCAAGAAAGAAAGAAATTCACCCATCATGCTCATTTCAAAGTCACCGCCCATCATTTTAGCAAAGTCCTTACATAGTGCTTCATTGACAGCCCCCAAAGATAATATCATCCTGATACACCTGCACAATCAGAAGATTCTTTCCTTTGTTTTTCAGAAATAATGTGTTGTCCACCTTACCCCTTACAAAGTTGTTGGTTAAGAGGAATTTTGAGAGCCTCTCATACCAAGCTCTTGGAGCCTGTTTAAGTCCATATAATGTCTGGTCTAATTTGAAAACATGGTTAGAGAGCTCTTCACTTTCAAAACTAGGGGGTTATTTAACAAACACTTCCTCTTTTAAGTAACCATTCAGGAATGTACTATTTACATCCATCTGATATAGAGTGAATTTCGTATGTGCAGCAAAAGCTATTAACATTCTTATAGCTTCTATTCTGGCTACACGTGCAAATATTTCATCATAATCAATTCCTTATTCCTGATTGTATCCCTGAACCGTCGGTCTAGCCTTGTTCTTTGTAATATTACCTTGCTCATCCAGCTTGTTCCTGAATACCCATCTAGTACCTATAATAGTTCTATTTTTGGGTCTAAAAACCATATGCCAGACCTTGCTCTTCTCAAATTGATTCAGCTGCTCTTGCATGGCTATTATCCAATATGGGTCCTTTAGGGCTTCCTTTATGTTTTTTGGCTCAACCTGTGAGAGAAATGCAGTGAGTGCACACAGGTTTCTCATAGATTTTCTTGTTTCTACTCCTGCATTTGGATCAGACATGATATTCTCAAGGGGATATGAGCTTTGATATTTCTATGGCCTAACTTGTATATCTTGAGATGGTTCAGGGGAGGAGTGACCCAAAGAACCAGTGCCAGTTGGTGCAGCTCCACCTGTCTGAGCATCAGTCAATGTAGTTCCCTCTTCTTCCTATTCTTCCTGATCACTTTCATCTCCCTCATGATTACCTGATGCCCCTTCAGATTGTAGTTCAGATTCTCCAGAAGTTCCTTCATCAGTGAAACCTATTTTATAGTCATCATCCTGCAAACCTTTCTCAGCCATGTTGTTAGACTCATCAAAAATTACATGAACATTTTCTTCCGCACATAGTTCGTTTATTAAATACTTTGTATGCTTTACTATATGGTGAATATCCCAGAAAAACTCCCTCATCACTTAGTCATCAAACTTACCTAGTGCTTCTTTGCCATTGTTGTGTATAAAATATTTACACCCAAAAGCTCTTAGGTGAGTGATGTTGGGATTTCTAACTCGAAGTAACTCATAGGGAGTCTTCTTAAGAATGGATCTGACCATGCACCTGTTTAACAAGTAGCAAGCAGTATTGACTGCCTAAGCCCAAATAGGCAGTCCACTGACAATCAACATAGTCCTACCCATATCTTCTAGAGATCTGTTCTTTATTTCCATAGCACCATTTTGTTGTGGAGTTCTGGGTGCAGAGAAATTATGTTCAATGCCATGGATGCTATAAAAATCAAGAAATTTAGAGTTTTTAAACTAGTCCCATGGTTTGTTCTTATACTTGATACATTACTCCCTAGATTCTGTTGAATCATTCTGGCAAACACATAAAATACATCAAAGGTTTCTTCCTTAGATGCTAGAAACAAGGTCCATGTGTACCTTGAGAAGTCATCAACAATCACAAACACATACTTCTTTTCTCCCCTGCTCTTAACCCTCATTGGTCCACATAGGTCCACGCGAAGAAGTTCCAGGGGTTTGAAAGTACTGACAACTTTCTTATATTTAAAAGATGACTTGACATGCTTTCCTCTGACACAAGCATCACAGACTTTATCTGATGTAAACTCAACTTTTGGTAGCCCAAAGACCAGGTCCTTTACTGCCAGGCTGTTGAGTTGAGACAGACTAGCATGTCCCAGTCTTCTATGCCACAATAGTGGATCATCTTCCACTACACTTTAACATGTATGATCACTCTAAGGAAGAGACATAATAGATATCTTGTAGACATTGTTATGTCTCTTGCCTTCTAGCATCCAGCTTAGTGACAGTACAGATTGTGGAATTGAACTTTACCTCATTACCTTTATCACACATTTGAGAAATGCCGAGAAGATTATGCTTGAGTAACACTACATAGTACACATCTTATATAGCATGAGAGAGTGACTTACCAACTTTACCAACACCTGTTATTTGTCCTTTCTTTCCATTTCCAAATGACACACTCCCTCCTTGGAAGGCTATTAGTGAGAAGAAATTCTTCTTTTCACCAATCATATGTATTGAGCATCCACTGTCTAGATACCAGTCTTGATTGTTTCCTCTTACTTTAGCCTACAACAAAAATCACATGCTAGTCTTGGGAACCTAGACAAGTTTGGGTCACCTTTTTGTTGGAAAAAGGATGAATCAGATCTCTTTTTGCCCAGAAGAGAAGAGTGTTAATAGTCCTTTTCTTATTGACCTTAATCCACTTAATTTGAACAGGGGGAGTGATTGTGGGGTTTTCTTACCTCACCACATGTTTAAGTAACCAAAGGTATTTTTGAACTGAGCATGAATTAATGCTGGGCAAGTATCTCCGAAGTGTCCTACCTTCCCACAGTGACTGCACATCTTATTATCATAAATTCTTACATACTTAGGGTCAAACCTAGGTACTTAGGATTCTCATGATGCAGGAAGAAACCTTAGAACCTTGCTAGCCAGTTCCTCAAAAGTAAATACCTTTCCTAATGACTTCAGTTTATTTGTTATTATAGTGAACCTCATCATCATCTTCTGAGGCTTAGACTCCTTCATAGAGAAGAGCTCATAGTTTCTCATGAGCAACTCAATCCATGATCTCTTCACTTGATTTGTCCCTTTATGAGTAGTCTGTAGTGCGTCCTAGATCTCCTTTGCATTGGAGCAAGCAAATATCCTATTATACTCATCAAGACCAAGTCCACAAATGAGGATCTTCTTCGCATTTGCATTCTTTTCCATTTTCCTATAGTCTACTGCAACAAATTCAAAAGGGTCTTTGGAAATAGTTTCATTTTTCCCATTTTGTTTGGTTGGAGTCAGTGGTCCTCGATTCACTATTGTCCATAGCTCATAGTCCTCAGCAGTTAGGAAATCCTCCATTTTTTCCTTCCACCAACTGTAGTATTTTCCGTTGAACAGAGTGGTCTAGTAGTTGACTATCCTTCATTAATTATAGGTGGAGCACTCATTTTCCTCCAAGATCTCTCTAGACCATATTTGGAGAACATGCTCTGATACCAATTGTTGATTTGAGTGCCTTCCTAAATTACTAAAAAACTTGGTTCTTTGTCTTACTCCTTATGCGTAAATGAAATAAACAGTAAAACAAGAAGAATAATATTTACGTGAAAAATCACCCAGCTCAAAGGTGCAAAATTCACGACCTACCACGCAGGATTTTAACTTCAACTTCAATAGAACAGATGAGTCAAATATATTGATTAAAAGACTTGTAAGCCAATACCTACACACTTCTCCTACTTCTACTACTTGAATGAATTACAAGTTACTCTAACTTGCATACTCAAACAATTACTCCTACTAACATGTTTTGAATGACATCTTGATTACAACTCAATCTCCTAATACACATGAACTAATAGACTCAAGAAGAACACTGACTTTCAGTACACACTAATGATCAACTTGAGTGTTGAACTGGAAATGTTGTATGTCATTCTTCAGTTGATGTGCAAAAAGGATGGTCTTCATAGTCCATAGGGAAAGTATTTAACTTCCCAGTACCTAGAGATTTTTGGGAATCCTACACGCAATCAACTTCTCGTTTGGCAGCAATCCTGAAGTTCCTAGGACTCCACGCATCTTGCGACTCTTGTCTATCAATTATGCAGGCAGATATTCTTAGGAAACAGTCTTTTAACACATCAAGAGTCCTTTCCAGCAATATCGGACTATAGTAACTTTGTATAAAAGTTACTGTCTGGTAAAAACCTTCAGCAACTATCTTGAGGACCTGGTTTTTAGCACACGTTCACTGGACACACTTGTTAATCATCAAAACCCCAATTCTCAACATTTTTCTCGAACTCGTGACCGGTATCTCACAATATTCTTGTCGAGCAAACCAACCTTAAACCAAGAATAGTGGTTTAACTTATAATGAAATAGAGTGGAGAACAATCCAACTACAGACGATAACATAGATAATCCATAGACAACAAACGTAAAATGCTGAAAGAAAATTGGTCTAAACCCAGAGAGCAGATTAGGAATACATAAACAAGACACTTAATGTTAGTCACGAGCCGAAATTCCAACCTCGGGCTATGATGGCGCTAACATCTACTTGCTAGGCAAGCTGACGTGATCAACCAATTTAACAAAATCTGAACAAGTAATGATAACTATTAATTAACCCAAATGAAATAATCCAAAATAAAAAACAACTGTGATATAGCCTCTCCCAGACATCTGGTGTCACGAATATATGAGCCACTAGGTTTCTACACATCATGGTCTAAAAGAAAATATAACACTGTCTGAAAAGAAATAAACAGTAGAAGTAACGTAGAAGGGGACTCTAGGGCTGTGAACATTATGGAGCTGTACCTTGAGTCGCCAAAAAAATGTCGGGTCCGGTCATCTGCCTAAACTCCGTTGGGTCCACCAGTATCTGCACAAGAAGTGCAGAAGTGTAATATGAGTACAACTGACCCCATGTACTCTGTAAATGCCGAGCCTAACCTTGACAAAGTAATGGTGAGGCTAAGACAAGTCACTCACATAAACCTTGTGCAAGGCAAAAATACATAACAGAAACAGAGAAATAATAGTAACATAAGAATCCGGACCCGTAGGTCAAAATGGCAAAAAGGGTCTCGCCATATCACCATAACCAAATCCTTTTTCCGCTAATAGTCAAATTCTGGTTTAAAAATAGTAGATCAAATCCCTTTTTCATAAATCTGAGCGCAAGCTCCCAAATACCGTCTTAAATCTTTTTTCTTTATCAGAAATCAAATTCATCAGTGAAAAACCAAATAATTCGCACGGCATCACCCATCGTGCTTTTACTCTCATCCTTACCCTAACAATAACAACAGAAAACAAACAAAACAACAAATAAATTCGTTGAGGTATGCAATCCGATCCCACTATATCACATAACAAACAATCCGTTACGACGTGCAATCTGATCCCACCATATCATATATCAATCTCATCCACAATAATAATGTATCAGTAACAATATCACCGCGGTATTGACATAAATGTAATATGAAGCACAATAATAATGAATACGCAACCAATGGAGAGTATTCAAACTCCTCCTCAGTACCAAACAACTAAATAGCTCTCATAGGAGGAATAACATGTATGAAAACTCCGGAAATCACAAGTATAAAGAACAAATAACACAGATCTCAAGAAATATACTACTAAAGCAGGTAAAGACAATAGAAGATAACACAAAAGAAGTAAGAAGTAAACCAACTACGCTGGTAAGCAGGTACTTCACAGTTAACATGTAAAGCATGGATGACAATTAAAGGCAGATATCAATTAAAGCATGAACAGAGATAATATAGACAAAAATGTAGACATGAAAGCAATTAACCCAAACCCGCATGCTAAATCCCCAAACAGTATATATACTCTCGTCAGCATGCATATATTCTGTTTTCCCCACCTAATACACTTACCTAGCTTTGCAACTAATAAATCAACCAATCACAGCTTTTTCTCTAGAATCCGCCTCAAATCCTGTCAAATCTAACCAAATATCGGTCAAATAGTACAAACCAAGCTTTAGAAACTAACCACAACAAAAAAAGATTCGATCTTTGATGAAATTGGAAAAAGTCAACAAAAATCAACCCCGGGCCCGCCTGGTCAAAATTCAATACTCGAACCAAATCCCGTTTACCATTCACCCCCGAGCCCAGATATGTGATTTTTTTTCAAATCCGACCTCAATTTGAGGTCTAAATCTCAATTTATCAAAATCCCCAATTTCTACCCAAATCTCTAATTTCTACCACGAAAAAATCAAGATTAGAAGTTAAAATCAATGGGTAATTATAGAAATATGATGAAACTAGTTAAGATTAACTAACCAATAAACTTGGGGTGAAAATCCTCTTCAAAATCACCTCTAGGCCAAAAATCCTCTTCAAAATCACCTCTAGGCCGAGCTCTAACTCAAAAATGGTGAAATATAATCTAATCCCCGATTTTCAGTCTTTTATTAACTGGCATCGGGTACTCTTCGCGTTCACAAGAGACATGACGCGTTCGCGAAGAGCAGCGGCTCACAAGCCTTCGCGTTCGCGAAGGCAAATGCCCCCAAGCTTACGCGTTCGCGTGACCAGTCTCGCGTTCGCTAAGAAGAGCCAACCCCAACCCCCCAGTTCACCCATTACCCTATGCGTTCGCAATAGAAGGCTCTGCTTCGTGTTCGGGACCATATCTTTGCGTTCGGGAAGAACATTTTTCCCAACCCTCATTTCTCCTTCGCGTTAACGAACACGAAGAAGAGCACACTAGAAAACAACAAGCAGCTGAAAAACACAATCCAAAAGTCCCGTAGCTATCAAAAACTCATCTGAGCTCCTCGGGCTCCAAACCAAACATTCACACAGGTGTAATAACATCATACGAACTTGCTCGAACGATCAAAACACGAAAATAACAACTAGAACTACGAATCACAACCCAATACAACTCTAAGGAAATAAAAAACATTTCAATTTTCAAAACTAACGGAAAACGTGCCTACGCACCTCGGAATGACCTCAAATGTTGACACAAAGTCATAAATATTACCACGGAACTACTCCAACTCTCAAAACGAAAATTCAAACCTGTTATCAACAAAGTCAAACTACGATCAAATTTTAGAAATACATGGTTTTCAAATTTGCCAATTTTGGGGAAACTACGTCAAATCAACTTAGGGATATCCGATTTCAATTTCGGACATATGCCCAAGTCCAAAATTATGATACAGACCTACCGAAATTGTCAAAATACCGATCCATGGTCGTTTAGTCAAAATGTTGACCAAAGTCAAATTTAAGCATTTTCAAAGCTAAAAATTCGTTTTCTTCCATTTTTAACATAAAAACTTTTCGGGTCAAAACACAGATGATGCACGCAAATAAAAAATCGCTAAACGAAGCTAATAGAAGTCTCGGAACATAAAAATAGGGCTAAAGCTCAAGATAACCTATTGGGTCATCACAATGTTAAATGACACACTCATTACAAATGGTTATGTCTTTTCTTTATTTCCTTCTTTTCATTTATTTTATGCAAATTTTAGGGTTGACCCACATGGGTGACCACATTATTTCCTTCAACGTCAAAATAAGAGAACAGAAACCTCTTGAGATTAACAGGAACATATATGTGTCATAAGGTTTGAAACTCGAATTTTTTTTTTTAAACCCAAATTTCCTTCCTAAGAATCTAACTTCTCTCTCTCTTTTTTTTTAAATGGCTTCAACCTCAATAAATAGTTTTAACTTTAAAAAGGGATTCTAAAGAAACTAATAAGAGTACATCACCCCCTTTTGGGAGCAATAAGGAGAGTTTGAAAGGGATCATTAAGCATCCGATTGAAGAAATTATCCTCTCGCTGTTCATCTTTCTCTAACATCTATGTTATTTTCTACCGCTCAGTTTATTTAGCATGATTTGTTACGGCAGTGGAAGGAGACTCAAAATACTTTCCAGTCATGATAAGATTGCAGAGATTAACTCTTAGCCCGTTCCTTTTCGTCTTGGCGATGGATGTATTGGCGCGATAGATCTAAGGGGAGGTGCTATGTTGCATGTTATTTGCAGATGACATAATATTGATTGACAATACGCTAAGCGGAGTTAATGCTAAGCTGAAGGTTTCGAGATAGGCCTTGGAGTCAAAGGACTTCAAGTTGAGAATGAGTAAAACATATAACTTAGAGTGCAAATTCAGCGACATGACTCATGAAGCGGACGTAGACATGAGGCTTGTGACGAAGCCAATGTGTATAGGAATTGTATGCTCGTACTCTAACAAACTCTAGTATAGTTTATGATATCGTCCCACAGAGACTGGATAATTTATGTTACAGACTTGTAATATTTTAACTACTATTTGAGAGAATCAAATTGATGAAAAGTGAGTGAGCTTTAAAACTTGTTAATTACTTAAACAAAACAAACAACTTCCGGAAGATTTATAATTTAAAAAAACTTGGGAATCATTGAATTCACTTGATAATATTTCTATAATAAAATCTCAATTTATACATTTATTTCTTTAAAGAATAATTGCTTATTTCTAATACAATTATATTTTGCTCACTAAGAAATAACTAATTAATAACACTCTGTGAGGTTATGTTAATAAATCAATTTAAGACTTGTAACGATTAAATCGAAATATTTTTCTTGCTTGAATTGTGCTAAAAGATAGTAAAAATTTCGTGAGAATATTTTTACTAAAGATCAATAATTTTGCCTACAATAATTCCTCCGTGAGAATTAAAACTAAGGCAAGCAAGATTACAGACTTGAAATAATAGCTTACTAAGAATTACTCTCACTCTGCTATTTTATTCATCAGTTATTATATATTAATTTTGCTCCGTGAGAATTATAAAATTAATATAAGAATAACTTAGAGATAAAATATGTAGATGTGATAATTGATTAGTTAAAATCATCATTCCAGCACACTATGAAATGTAAATAAAAAGTTTCAAGCCAAGAATATATAAAAACTGAGATAGGATTATAAAATATATCAAGCTTCATCAACTATCCCAACAAAAAGAAATTACTTCACTATAGAGTGAGAAAAGCTAAAAGATTTTTTAAAAGACTAAAAATATTTAAAAGACTAAGGCAATATTTTTACTACAAAGAAAGAAAAGAAAGAGACTAAGACTAGTTCTTGTATCTTGCAAAAGATTTCGATGATTACTATACAAAGAGAGCTTGCTATTTATAGGAAACAATGACTAGCTTTTGTTATGTTCCACTTTTGCGAATGTGAAATCCATCTATGCAAATGTAGCCTTTGTGTGAAATTCATGTATGCAAATGTAGCCTTTGTGTACGTAGATTCCATATATGCAACTATGACATTTGTGCTTTACTCTTGACTTCATGAACTTAGTCTTGTAAATATAGGTTCCATGTATGCAAATGTAACCATTGCGTATATAGATTACACACATGCATCTATGGCTTTTTTGCTTTCATTCTTGACTTTATGAGTTAGACTTGCAAATGTAGATTCCATGTATGCAAATGTGACCTTTGCGTATATACATTCCATATATGCGGCTATGCTCCTTTTTGTACCTAGTTGTCTCTTTCCATAATTCTTATATGTGTATTCCATATTTGCGAATATAAAATGATGTGTGCAACTATGGCTTTGCTTCATTCTCTTGTCTTTTAGCCTTTTTCCTTCTTTTTTTTTCTTCATAATTTCTTCTTCCTACAAGATTTGTTAGAAAATACGCGAGGATAGTATATCATTCTTCATATTTTATTTTAAAATCTTACTTTTTTTACACATGAAATTATATGAAAAATTTATATCCATCAACTTAATACACAAATTATCCCAAAGAGAGGAAGTTTCAAGTATCTAGGGTCAGTAATCCAAGGTAATAGGAAAATTGATGAGGATGTCATATATCGTATTGGTGCGGGATGGATGAGATGGAGGCTCGCATCCAGTAATTTATGTGACAAGAATGTTCCGCTTAGACTTAAAGGAAAGTTCTACAGATTGGTAGCTAGATCGACTATGTTGTATGGAGCGGAGTGTTGGCTAGTCAAGAACGCCCACTTTCAGACGATGCGAGTAGCAGAAATGAGAATGTAGAGATAGATGTGTGGGCATACCAGAAGAGACAAGATTAAGAATAAAGATAATCGGGACAAGGTAGGAGTGGCATCCACGGTGGACAAGACGCGGGAGGCGGCTGAGATGGTATGTGCATGTGAAGAGGAGATCCACATACGCTCCAGTAAGAAGGTATGAGAGGTTGGCCATAGTGGCCTGAGTAGAGGTAGAGGTAGAGGTAGACCAAAGAAGTATTGGGGAGAGGTGATTAGGCAGGACATAACGCTGCTTTAGCTGACCGAGGACATGTCTTGGATAAGAGAATGTGGAGGTCGAGAATTAGGGTAGAAGGTAAGTGAGTAAACGAGCGTAGCTTTTTACCAAACCAATAGTATTACCATTATTCTCGTTTTTCCTATTCTTAGATTCTAATACTACATGTTGTTTCTTTCATTTCGGTTATCTTATCATTTTGTCTTGCTATTGTTATCGCTTATTATTACTACTTTTTTTCCTTCTGTCCTTGAGCCAAGGGTATATCGGAAACAATCTCTCTACCTTTACAAGGTAGGGGTAAGGTTTACATACACCCTACCCTCTCTAGACCCCATTTGTGAGATTACACTAGGTTTGTTGTTGTTGTTGTTGTTTACTTGTTTGACAACAAAGTTTTAAAAATAAATAAGACTTTTAAAGCGCATAATCTTAAATATGCTATAAATTTTGTGTGGCATAAGACTTTTGTAATATATGGTTTGTAATATATGATTTTTAAAATGCAATAGTATTTATACGCTATAAAATTTTATCATTAAGAATAAAATAACTAATTAAAAGTTACAAAATTTAAATTTGAAAAGCAGCCATTCTTTCAGAATGGGCGAAAAATGAAATCTGCAGACTGCCACATAATCGGGAAAGAAAGAAGTACTTCTATTGTTTATAATGAAAATTAGAAATGTAAACATTATAATTTTATTCTATGTTGCACGGATTCTTTTAAAATTTTGCCACACTTGATACTGTATCTGTGTGGGTGTGTGTCTATGAGAACCGTACTGAATTTTATCAACTTACTTTTGATACTTTGACTATATTTTATGTCGAAAAGTATAAATTGATTGGGTAGTTGTTTTGATTTTTTATCTTATATATAGAGTTATATAAAGTATGAGAATATTTTTTTTATTACGCAAGATATCTAATAAATAATATTGATGTTTATAAAGAATTAAAGTTTTATTAGTTTTAGTTGAATAACTTTAACTAATCAAAATATATACTTTATATATCGTAATATATATCTTTTGGCTGTATCCCATCTGCATTCGCATTCGTATTCATATCTGTGAATCCTAAATTAAATTTCTATGATAAAGTATATGATCTCTAGATTCGCACCCAATTCGGCTATCCCACCCAAATCCGAGCAGCATAAGTTTTATCCAATTGATGAAAATAAATGAGAAAGTGGAGCTTTACTTTCAATTTGATACAGCCAAGTTTAATCATACGCTATATGAGGCTACGACAAAGGAGAAGCTAAGTGGGCTGATGGAGGAGTAGCACCTAAATTTAAAAATTACTCCTTAAAAAGTAATAAACTGATTCTTAGCTGGGAAATTTGAAACTTCCAAAAAAATTTAGACGGCATCTAATGTGCTTTTGACCTATTTTTTGCACCTAAAAACTCAAGTTGTCATATTCTAGCTCGGACAAAACAATTTTTTTTTTCTTTGGTTGAAATAAGAAACTACAAGAAATTCCAATGGAGTTGAAATTTGTGACGTAACTGCCTTAACTTACGGATTACTGATTTTGTTTTTATTTTTTATCACTACTAAAAATCAGGTAAAAAGCGACCGAAAAAAGCGACCAAAATTGATCCCAATCAGCCCAAAAGCGACCAAAAAGCGACCACAATGGTCTGGTCAGTATTCAAGTGGTCACTAACCAATAGCGACCAAAGTTGGTCGCTTCCTGAAAAATACAGAAAATTAAATTTAGCAATTAGCGGCCAAAGTGGTCGCCTTTTGAAAAATACAGAAAATTAAATTTAGCATTTAGCGACCAAAGTTGGTCGCTTTTTGAAAATTACATAAAATAAAATTCTGGAAAAGCGACCAACTCTGGTCGCAAATTTCAGATTTTAATTTTATGTATTTTCTGATATGCGACCAACTTTGGTCGCTAAATGCTAAATTTATAGTGTATTGTATATCAATATAGTGTATTGTATATCAATATATATATATATATATATCAAGATACTATAAATAGACGTAAACGAATAATCAAATAAATATATATATATATATATATATATAGAGAGAGAGAGTATAGCGTCGTATATATCAAATTATATATATACATATATATATAATACACTATACTGTAGTATATTATATTGTATAGTGTATTGTATATCAATATATATATATATATATATATCAAGGTACTATAAATAGACATAAACGAATAATCAAACAAATATATATATATATATATAGAGAGAGAGTATAGCGTCGTATATATCAAGTTATATATATACATATATATATATAATACACTATACTATAGTATATTATATATATTGTATATTGTATTATATATCAATATATATATATATATATATATATATATATAT
>MCJB01036141.1:0-10598 GCA_002018475.1 Nicotiana obtusifolia | reverse complement strand
TATATATATATATATATAGTATAATACAGTATATGTATACTAAATATATTAACAAGAAAGCGACCAACTTCGGTCGCCATTGTATATCCTTCTTATTAGCGACCAAAGTTGGTCCCAAAAAGAAAATCTCATTTACTTTAATTTTCCAACTTAGCGACCGAGTTTGGTCGATAATTTCCCTATAAAAATTCCCTCCAGATGGCGACCAGCGTTGGTCGCCCAATTAAAATCTGATTTAATTAATATTCCAGATAAGCGACCAACTATGGTCGCCAATTTCCCCATAAAATTTCATCAAATAAGCGACCGACTTTGGTCGCCAAATTAAAATCGGATTTATTTAATATTCAAGATTGGCGACCAACTTTGGTCGCTTCTTTCCCCATAAAATTTCCCTTCGATAAGCGACCAACTTTGGTCGTTATACTAAAATCTGATTTATTTAATATTCAATAGAGGCGACCAACTTTGGTCGCTTCTTTTCCCATAAAATTCCCGTTCAATAAGCGACCAACTTTGGTCGCTAATTTTAAACGTGGGTCCAGTTTGGCGATCAAAGTTGGTCGCCAATTGTGAATTTTCTTTGACCAGGTTGGTCTGACCAGTCCGGTCAAAAAGTTGACGAATATTGAGACCAATTGGCGACCTACTTTGGTCGCTATCTGATTTAAGTTTTTTTTTCAATTTTTTTCTCTACTTTGGCGACCAATGTTGGTCGCTTTTTGTGGCAGACCAACTTTGGTCGCTAATTGTTGGTCGCTAAAACACTGATTTTTAGTAGTGTATGATCAGATGTTGATGGTTCATTATATCAGGAGCGGAGCCGGTGTATATGTTATGGGTTCGATCAAACCCAGTAACTTAATCAAAACTTTATATTTATCTTAGGAAATCCATTAAAATGTACGTATTTTTAATTTAAAATCCAATAATTTAAAAGAATTAGAATTCCGAACCCTATAACTTGAAAGTCTAGCTTAGCCTCTGCATTATACTAGGATCCCATTATATTTCCTTTTTTTCAATTATAAACTAATGAGTCAACAGGTAGTGCCTTCCAAAATTAACGTGTCCGGAAAGGTCACAAAAAGACCTAGTCATAAACGGATTGGAAAACGAATTGGTTGCATACCTCTGATAAGGGGGTCTCTTATTGAATCTGTCCCCAACTAATTTCGTTATAGTTTTGGGATAGAATATATATCTTATGATTTTGCTTTATCTCAACTCAATCATAATCCATTTTCTAAGTAGAAGTACATTTAATGTATTAACGACATTTAACTCTGTATGGGATCAAATACGATCACTTACATAGGAAGCACCGGTTTCGGATTTTGACGACCGGCGTCGATTGAGGCCGTCATCCGGTAGGTCGAGACCGGAACATCAAAAAGGGAAGTCCGAGGTCGGACGTCATCAGGACGAAGCTCGAAGCCAAAGCGTTCGAGATGAGATTGTCGAGGCCGATCCGGGTAAAACATCTTATGGTAAAAATATCAAATTTGCGTAACGGAAGGATCATAAATCTCGTGATATGTAAACATCTCGGCAGGCATCGCGGCTTAAATCAGCAAAGACGTTGAACTCATTGATTTTAGGGATTTTTTACCTTGCAAATAGGTCTTTTACCTTGTATAGATTTCTTTTCCCTTCCTATATAAATAGGCAGCCCTACTGTAAAAAGGAGGGGACACGATTAATATACAAAGTTTGGCATATTTAGCTACTATCTTTATCAATACTAATTTCATCCTTGTCCATCTTAGAAGATTCTGCCACAGCTGCGTGATTCAATATTGGTGGTTTGCTTACTCTCTTATTTGTTGAACTTAGTCTTTATTTATCGTTCATTCTTTAATTGTATTAAACCGAGTCACATATCCTTAAAATCACATATAAATTTAATTGTTACTCGTAATTAAGGGTAAACAGTTTGGCACCCACAGTGGGGCTAAGGATAATAGTAACGTTTGATACAGTTTTCTGTCACACACACTATTTTACACTTGTTCTTCGTAGAATCTTTTGGTTTCAGGTTATAACACAATCATGTCGCACTCACAATCCGTGCCCCAGTTCGTCGATGGCGAGTTTGACCCCCAGGGTGAAAACAACAATGTGATGCCCGGTAATGAAATTCTAGTCGACGCCAATTCTCAAATGGCGATCGATATGGATCAGATTTCTGGCCCGTCGAACAGTGTTCAAAGAGAATACCGCTCAATAGCTCAAAACAATGAGGGAGACGGGAATAGTCTCAAAATGATACTTGACATGTTACAAGCCCAGCAAGCGGCTATCACTCAATTGCAAAGTCGCAGCCAGGTTTCGAATAAGGTTGAAGCCGGCCTTTCTCGGGAAGTCATCCCCAAAAACGAACCAGTCATGGCTGAACCGAACAAAAATTGATCGGGGGAAAATTCCGGGATCATGAATATGCTTGAAGAACTGACCAATCGAGTCGAGTCTGGTGAGAAGAAGATCGAAGCCAACGACAAAAAGGTAGAAACATATAATTCGAGGGTGGATCAGATTCCAGGAGCACCCCCGGTGTTGAAAGGTTTAGATTCAAAGAAATTCGTGCAAAAACCTTTCCCATCAACCGCTGCCCCAAAACCTATAACAAAGAAGTTTCGCATGCCGGAAATTCCCAAATACAACGGGACATCTGACCCAAATAAGCATGTAACAGCATATACATGCGCCATAAATGGAAATGATCTCGAAGATGATGAAATTGAGTCCGTCCTCCTGAAGAAATTCGGAGAGACCTTGTCAATGGGGGCAATGACTTGGTATCATAATCTATCCCCGAATTCCATCGATTCTTTTGCCATGCTTGCGGATGCCTTCGTAAAGCTCATGCGGGTGCCATCAAAGTAGAGACGCGGAAATCAGACTTATTTAAAGTGAGGCAAAGGGACAACGAGATGCTCAGGGAGTTTGTATCTCGTTTTCAGATGGAACGGATAGACCTACCACCAGTCACCGATGATTGGACCGTACAGGCCTTCACCCAAGGACTCAACTGTCACGACCCAAGCCGGAGGGCCGCGACTGGCACCGGACCCTACTCAACGGGCGCCGGCATACCCTTCCTCTAACTTTCCTTATTATCTATAAGGCTTGTCATATGCATGCAATCTCGAACAATAATTATAATGAACTGAGACATCATACCATGATAAGAACATACTTATATACATAATATGGCCAACAAGGCTGCAATGTAAAACCATACAACAAACACATGCGTTTGCCGACAAGGCAATTCAACTGTACATAAGTCAACCCATCGCTTGTCTATGCATAAATTGACACTTGTCTATGAGCCTCTACAAAAATGTACATAATGCAACCTACGTCGGAACAGGGCCCCGACATGCCCATAATGCCTACAACAAAATGCATACCAAGACTGTGGCAAATCCGAAGGACGGATCTCGCCAGTATCTGCTGAACTGGGTAGCCTACTGTGGTGGGGAAGCCTCGTCTATCTGCCCGCCCGGACCTGCAGCACGACATGCAGCGTCCCCAATTAAAGGACGTCAGTACGGATAATGTACTGAGTATGTAAGACAGGAAACATAATGTAAGAACAATAATAAGCATCAGGATAAGAGACATACAACCTAAACCATTTGAATGCCTCTTAGGGCGATTAACCATATGCCTGACGTGTATATCCATATATATATATATCCTTTTGAAAATCATCATATACATATATACGTCTCTATGGGCCTCATCATCATCTCATACATATGCCTCTGTGGGCCTTCTCAGTATCATACCCAACTGATCTGTGGTTGCACAATAGGTGCCTGCCCGGCCGACGATAGCGTGGCGCGGTAAAGTAAAATAGCTGTCGTCTATAGCGCGACTAAATAGAGTAAAACATATATTTGCACAATAGGTGCCTGCCCGGCCGACTATAGCACGATGCGGTAAAGTAAAATAGATAATGCATGTTGGACTCATACGGTTCATACTATCATGGTGCCGTAAGGTCGAAGAAATAATAACATATCAATCCTCCCATAGGAGGGGAAACAATGTAAGTACTACTACCTTCCAAGAGTAGAGTATCTTTGGGGCTAGTTCATTGGATTATATACAATCAAAGTCGTGCAAAAGAAGGAAAAGGACAGTTCACATACCTTGAAATACTTTCCAATCTCAAGCTATGAAACTTCCACAACTTCTTAGTCTACAATAAGAGAAATGACACTACCGTTATCGTTTAAGCGTCGTAACTATTATGTATCGACTGTTACCTATTTTGCGATAAAACGGACAACACCTCCCCTATATATATGACTTCACACAAGTCAAAACAATCACCAAACAGCCAAACAACATCAATAAGAATCATATTGAGCCTCCCAAAATAGTTCACGCACAAACTAATCACTTCATATATACGATGGCCACTATAGTCGTGTCAAACGACCCGGAAATGTTATGAACAACTATCAGCCCACAACCCTAAATATATGTGGTGTTTCTCCACACCCTTCATCCTCCAAAACTCCACAAATCAGTAGTAAAACACGCAGCCTTACAGCAACACAAAACAGTCCGCTACAAGTGAATAACTCGAACTCACGGCTTCCGATCACCGTCCCGTGAGTTCTTACATATATAAAACGACTTACCAAGACTTAACAGTAAAAAAAAGTATGAAAGAGAGCAGTAAACTCACCTTACTTGTTAGATAACTCAGCCCTTACTTTGGTTCTTCAAACTCTAGGATTCACCCCCAATTAGAACTTGAAAGAGGAGGAAAATCGATTAGGGTTTGTGTGGGATTTTTTTGGGGAGGGGTTGCAGGGGTTCTATTTCGGTTTGAAGGTCTGGAGTAATAGTGAATTAACTGAGTTTCAAGGCTCTTAAAGGTCCCCTCTTGGCCGAGTTTGGGGCTTTTAACTTTATCCCCTAATTTTGGCAAGTAGGTGATGCACCTACTTGTCACCTACCAGTCTGTGCAGTTCCGCGGAAATACAATTTTCTCAATACTCCGAGATCGTATTGACAAACGGTTTGATGTGTTGGAAACTAGACTCATAGAACTTTAATTTGGTAGGTATATCACCCCGTAATTCCTTGTAAATTGGAGGAAAAGCTCGGAAACATTTGACCTAAAGTTGAAGTAAAATTGTGAACCTAAGTTGCGACAACTTTTGTCGACTTTTGTTCCATAACTCTTTTGACTTCAAGACTTATGAAACGGATATTATATCATTCAAATAACTTAAAACATGACCTCTTGGTGATGTTAATCACCTCTCGATTTACCCGAAAATATGAGTTACAACATCCTTAACTCGTTTATCTTCTAATACTTGTTAACCACCCTTATACACCCTTGCATCATTTAAGACCAATAGGACTAAACTCTTATTGTTTCAAAGGTAATTCTCTTCTCAGGCCTATGTAGACTGTCTGACGGTGTAATCTAACGTGTACAAATATGGGTTATAACACCCTCCCCCCTTAGGAACATTCGTCCTCGAATGTAAGGGTTTACGGGGATCTTAACTCATTGTGGATTTCTGACGGAAATTTCTGGCTGAGTTTTCTCTATTCAACGGATCCTAGCAAAACTCGCAAGCAGTTAAGCCCAACCTATAGCCTTACAAGGTTAAACAAAGCATTATATCTACGTACATTATCCGCATATCACCATTTGTATTAAGAAAGAGTATTCTCCCGTTATTGCTTACCTCATAGAGACGTTTCTCCTTTTAATGCGTCCAGCGTTCCTCCGGCACCCTCATTAGTCCATCTGAAATAGGTAAGGGTATTTGGACTTCATCTCATCCTCTACTTCCCATGTCATCTCTTCCGTATTCTTGTTTTTCCACAATACTTTAACGGAAGCTACATCCTTTGTCCTTAGCTTGCGGACTTGTCGGTCCAATATGGCTACTGGCATTTCTTCATATGATAGATACCTTGTAATTTGTACATCTTTGATAGGGACGACCCGAGAAGGGTCTCCAATACATTTCCTCAACATAGATACGTGGAATACCGGATGGACAAATTCTAATTCAGATGGCAATTCTAACTTATAAGCAACCTGTCTAATTCGTCGAAGAATTTTGTACGGACCGATATACCTTGGACTCAGCTTACCTTTCTTCCCAAAGCGCATGAAACCCTTCATTGGTGAGACCCTCAGGAACACCCAATCACCAACTTCAAACTCTAGATTACGACGCCGGACATCAGAATAGGACTTTTGCCTGCTTTGGGCCGTCCTCAATCGTTCTTGTATCACTTTCACCTTCTCAATGGCTTGGTGAATCAAGTCTGGCCCATATAATTCTGTCTCACCGACTTCGAAACCTCCCGTACAGTGCCTCATACGGAGCCATTTTTATACTGGAATGATAGCTATTATTGTAGGCAAATGCTATGAGTGGAAGATGGTCATCCCAATTTCCCTTAAAATCCAGAACACATGCTCGGAGCATATCTTCCAGTGTCTGGATGGTGTGTTCAGCCTGTCCATCAGTCTATGGATGGAATGCCGTACTGAGATTTACTTGTGTGCCTAAACCCTTCAGGAAAGACCTCCAAAAGTTAGCCATAAATTGAGCTCCTCTGTCTGAGATAATAGACGTTGGTACCCCATGAAGTCGGACAATTTCCTTGATGTACAGTTTTGCATAATCTTCAGCTGTGTAGGTTGTCTTAACTGGCAGAAAATGGGCACATTTTGTAAGTCGATCAACTATCACCCAGATGGAACCAAACTTATGATAAGAGTGAGGTAACCCAACAATGAAATCCATGTTAATCACCTCCCATTTCCAGGTTGGAATTTCTATATTTTGGAGCAGTCCACCAGGTTTTTGATGCTCAATCTTTACTTATTGACAATTAGGGCACTGGGCTACAAACTCTGCAATAGACTTCTTCATGTTATCCCACCAATACTGCTCCTTGACGTCATGATACATCTTTGTTGATCCAGGATGGATGGAATATCGGGATTGATGAATTTCTCTCATAATCTTCTCTCGTAATCCTGCTAAATTAGGCACACATAATCGGTTTTGACACCTCAGTGTTCCATCCCCTGCAATTTCAAAAGCTGAGATTTTTCCTTGCTGAATGGTCTCTTTCAATCGCATCAAGGTGGGATCTTCATATTGCCGTGCTTTTACTTCGGCCACGAGAGATGATTCTGATGTGTTATACACAACAACACCTCCGTCCTCGGAGTCCAACAATTTAATTCTCATACTGGCTAGCTGATGAATCTCTTTAGTCAACCCTTGTCTACTTGACTCAATGTGTACTAGGCTGCCCATTGACTTACGACTGAGAGCGTCTGCCACAACATTGGCTTTACCGGGATGGTACAATATCTCGACATCGTAATCTTTTAGTAATTCAAGCCACCTACGCTGTCTCATGTTCAACTCCTTCTGTTTGAAGATGTATTGTAAACTTTTGTGATCTGTGTAGATGTCAACATGGACACCGTATAAATAGTGCCGCCAAATCTTCAAAGCATAAATTACTGCAGCCAATTCCAAATCATGAGTCGGGTAATTATTTTCATGCTTCTTTAATTGTCTTGATGCATAAGCAATTACCTTCCCATGTTGCATCAATACGCACCCCAAACCTACACCTGAAGCATCACAATATACTACATACCCTTCTGTTCCTTCTGGGAGGGTAAGCACTGGCGCGGAGGTCAACCGATCCTTTAGCTCTTGGAAGCTGTGTTCATAAGGATCGGACCATTGGAACTTGGTGGATTTCCGTGTCAACTTAGTCAATAGGGCTGATATAGAGGAAAACCCTTTTACAAACCTCCTATAATATCCTACTAGCCCTAGAAAACTATGGACCTCTGATGGTGTTGTAGGTCTTGGCCAATTTTTCACTGCATCGATCGTTTGAATGTCTACATTAATGCCCTCGTCAGATATCACATGGCCAAGGAATGCTACTGAGTTTAGCCAGAATTCACATTTGGAGAGCTTAGCATACAACTTACGATCCCGAAGGGTCTATAATACTATCCGCAAGTGGCCCGTATGTTCTGTCTCAGAACGAGAATACACCAGAATGTCATCAATGAATACAATCACGAAGACATCAAGATAGGGCCTGAATACACTATTCATGAGATCCATAAAAGCTGCTGGGGCATTTGTTAGCCCAAACGACATTACCAAGAACTCAAAATGCCCATATCTTGTCCGGAAGGCTGTTTTTGGAATATCCTTCTCCTTGACCCTCACCTGGTGATACCCTGAACGTAAGTCAATCTTGGAAAAATACTTGGCTCCCTGGAGTTGGTCAAACAGGTCGTCAATCCTTGGAAGTGGATATTTATTCTTTATGGTAACTTTATTCAACTGTCGATAATCAATACACATCCTCAACGAACCGTCTTTCTTTCGTACGAACAAGACTGGCGCACCCCAAGGTGAAGTGCTAGGCCTAATGAAGCCCTTATCCAGCAAATCCTTCAATTGCATCTTCAACTCTCGCAACTCGGCGGGGGCCATCCTGTATGGAGGGATAGAGATCGGTTGAGTGTCAGGCAACACATCGATGCTAAACTCAATCTCCCTTCCAGGAGGGAGACCTGGGAGTTCGTCTGGGAAAACATTCGAAAATTCATTGACCACGGGGATCGATTGTAGGGTAGGCGTCTTCGCCTCCACCTCCCTAATGCGAACAAGATGATAAATGTAACCCTTTGAGATCATCTTCCTTGCCTTAAGATAGGAAATAAACATACCTTTCGGCGTAGCAATGTTCCCCTTCCATTCGATGACGGGTTCACCAGGAAACTGAAACTTAACCCTCTTCGTATGACAATCAACATTTGCATAGCATGAGGCCAACCAGTCCATTCCCATTATGACATCGAAATCAACCATTTCTAACTCAAACAAATTCGCTAAGGTTTGACGACTACAAATCATCACGGTGCAACCTCTATATACCCTTTTAACAACCACAGAATCTCCTATGGGAGTAGAGACCGCAAATGGTTTACTTATTAATTCGGGTTTGATGCCGAACTTATCAGACACAAGGGGTGTAACATATGATAATGTGGATCCCGGATCAATCAATGCATATACATCATAAGAAAACACAGACAATATAACTGTAACAACATCCGGAGATGACTCGAGATCTTGCCGACCTACTAGAGCATAGATTCGATTTTGAGTACCACTCGAGCTTGGCATTCCACCCCTACCTCTACCACGACCTGTAGGCTGCTGAAAACCCCGTGCTGGAGGTCGAACTGATGAGGAAGAACCAGCTACAGATCCAGTCGGTTGAACCATACCACCACCTCCTCTGTTAGGACAATCCCGCCTCATATGGCCAGGCTGTCGGCAAGAATAACATGCATTAGAGCCTCTACGGCATAGTCCAAAATGGGCCCTGCCGCACTGATCACAACGTGGTGTTAGGGGTCTCGTCTGACTAGTATCCCTCTGATGTTGCGAGCCTGATGCCCGCGAACTTTGACCTGGACCCGAATAGATAAATCGATCATATTGAGGTCTCTGAAACTGTAGAGGGGCACTAGTTACAGATGGTGCTGAACTCCTCAAAACCTGGGGCCTGCCACTGCTTCTGATGTCACCAGAATACCCTGCAAACCTCATCCTCTTATGCTGACCCCTATCCTGCTCCCTGTCTGCTCTTTGCTGGCGCTTACGATCCTCTAATGTCTGGGCATAAGCCTGAATACGAGAACTATCCATGCCCTCTATCAAGGATGCAGCCGTACACTCATTTATCAGGTGTGGTCCCAATCCGTTCACAAACAAATGAACCCTATCCCCCATCTCGGCCACCATATGAGGAGCGTACCTTGCCAAGGAATCAAACTGCATGCTGTACTCCTGCACACTCATATTACCTTGTTTAAGTTTCAAGAATTTATCAGCTTTGGCTCGTCGTACCTCAACTGGCAGGTAATGACGAAGAAATGCCTCAGAAAATTCTTTCCACACAGGTGGGGGAGCATTTAGACCCCTGGATCTCTCCCAACTATCGTACCAGAAAACTGCTAGATCCCGTAACCGATAAGAAGCCAACTCTACTGCCTCCGTATCACTAGCATGCATAACCCGCAGTGTACGGTGAACCTGATCAATAAAATTCTACGGGTCCTCCTTGGGGTCTGATCCGGTAAACACTGGAGGATCTAGATTAATGAAATCCCGAACTCTCGCACTGACCGGTTTATCAGTAGCACCGGTATTTTTCCTCTGAGCCTGAGCAGCTACCAAGCTAGTCAGCAATTGTACTGCACTCCGCATATCCTGGTCTGTGGTACCAGTTGGAGGAACTGGAGATGCTGAATGCCTTCTTATATCCTCTGGTTGAGAAGGAGTAGATGAGGTATGCGACGGCATCTCGCTCTGAGGCTCACTATGGCCTGCTCTGGCGGGACGCACCTGACTGGTACCCTCTCCCGCAGCTAAATCAAGGCGCCTACTAATCTCTTGCTTCCTAGTCGTTGGCATCGCTAAAAAGAACATGGTTAGTATTAGAAACGAATGCTTACGACTCAGCTCTGCGCACGATCT
>MCJB01036130.1:0-61983 GCA_002018475.1 Nicotiana obtusifolia | reverse complement strand
CCCGTTAGGCCCGCGGGCCGGTCCCTACCCACGAGCCCGCTAGGCCCGGGCCCGCTAGGCCCAGGCCCGCCTCAGGCCCAGGCCCGCCATGCCCAGGCCCGCCACGGGCCACAGCCTTATCCGCAAGAAGGTAGAGGACATAATATCTCATACCCATCCCATAACTCTCGAAGCCTAGAAAAATATACTGATACAAATCATCCTGTGACTCAAGGTAGCACTATCCTTGCGAAGTAAAAGGCTCTAGAGGCATAAACTTTATCGAATCTTTCCCTAAGGTATTCCCAGACTTTGTGAGCATCAAAAGCATACATCATTGTATGCTAATCAGACTTGGACAAACTGTATCCATTATCCATGCTAAGATAAGAGCATTGTATCTATCCTATAACTCATGAAAACTAATATCATACATATGTTTTTTACAAATTCTTAGGACAAAACCTAACTTATTTTAACTATGTAGCACCATTTTCATAGATCTACGCAAAAATTGAGTAATTTTCAAAACCTTGAAGTTGAATCGAGATAAGAACATAACCTTGAGTATTCGAGGATGAATGTACAGAGGATGATTATGATGAAAAAGCTCAAGGCTTTGAACGTTCTGCATCTAAGCAGTGGAGGTACTCGAAGTCTGAGCAGAGATTACGCATTCTTCATTCGACATTGTAGCACCACGATTTGTAGCAAAACCACATAAAAATTCACTAATTCTATTTGAACACAGAATTGCACATAAAAGCTTCTAGATTCAACCGGAAATCATCGAGTTTCAACAAGATTCAAACCCATAGTTGAGAGGACGTTTTGCCTTGAGTTGAAATTTGGTTCGATCAAGTCACAATTAGTCTTCCAATGTCTGTGAGCTAACAAATCTAACATGAAAGCTCTGGTACCATGTTGAGAAGCTTAGCTATGGCATCAAAAAACGGGAGAAATATAGAAAACGAATGAAGAAGGAGACAACTTCACTAATACGCCAAGAAATGAATGGAATAGTACGTTCTGAAAAATATCTAACTACCTCTATTAATAGCGTATCAACCTCCTAACCTCCTCCCTAATTACACAACCGAATCTAACTGATTAAGCTTAAGTTAACTACCAGGTCACTACTAACTTGACCCCACTTCTATTCTTTCTACACATAGAAATAATAAGAATGAAATATCAACTTCATACCTCGACAGGGTATCAAATAATTAACATTGTTATTGCGAATGATGAGTCCTCTGACCAGCCATTAACAAAGACAACAAATCAGTATATGATATTTAGCTTAAAGTATGTATTTTTATATGCATGTCGCCTTGCATTTTACTCATATTTCGTGGATTTTGTATGTGTAATGTAATGAATGATGCTAATTTGAGGTATTTTTATGAGTAGGAGTCACCCAAATGCAATGTGGGACGAAATTGCATGATTTGAAGCAAAAAAAAGGAAAAAAGAAGAAAATCTCCCAACCAACGCCTAGGCCAGCCCGTCGCGCTGCCTGGGTCGCAGAAACCAGGCGTGAAACCTTTTGGCACATAGGCCAACACAGGGCCAGCTCGTCGTGCTAACTTGGACGCTGCGTGCCAGGGACTTTTTCCACTTAGCTCGAGACAAGGTTTTCCGGCCTACACGATCCCAACTCGTATAAAAAGAAGTTTATACCTATTTTGGAGGAAGAGACGCCACTTTGAGAGAAAAATAAAAGCACGGAACACTCGGGAGAAGGGATTCTCAATTTTTCTTCATCATTCTTAGTTTTTTCAAAAATTAAACACTTGCAAAATTGTTTAATATTATCATGAGTGGCTAAGACACATTAGTTTTGGGGTTGTGATTTAGCCATGAATATTGTTGATCGAAGTTGATTTCTTCTTAATTATAATTCACTATTATATGGTTGCTTCTTCAATTTTGTGTTTAATGGCTTGATTGTCTGGCCAACAGTCAAGTTCTATCAACTATCTGAATTATTCTTGGGAAAGTTATGCTTAGATTAGAGAAGAACTGAAGAGGGCATGATCTTAACTCTAAATTAGGGGCGGATTTGTCGCTAGGATAGGAATACACCTAATCATCATGCTCAATTCAATAGCGTAATCTTAATGCGTTCTTGATAGATTGATTCCATCGAAATATAGGCATTAATCTATTTTGAATAAGCGAGTAGTAATTCGGGAGAATACTACGAGAACACTCACTCGGTTAATTAGCAACAATTAGAGAATTGCACGAAAAGGAGAGTTAGCTAGAACATAATAGGATTGGTGAATCGATCACAACCTTGGAATGTTTATCTCTACTGAATTCTTAGCAACCATTTTCTGCTTGTTAAATCAGTTAATTGTTACATTCATCATTGGTAGGCTTACCTCAGACCCGAACCCCCTATGATTGCTTCCACTTGAAGAGACTGACTTGCGCCCATAAGTACTAGACTTTGATAAAGGAATGGGGAGGCGGAGATATTTAATACTGGAATCGTAATCGTAAAAAGATAATCAAAACCTGCTACTTGAAAGCACCTATTAAAAAAGAGGGACTCGATTAAAGGACTCATACAAGACTTATTCCAGACCTTATTCCTTCGCATGCTTCTAAGGCTCGAACTCGTCACTAAGTACGAGAGCTCTAATGTCATGTCAAACCTGAAAGCGGATGCGAGAAAGATATAATCATACAATTCAACTTTGATTGACTTGACTGAATAACAATGTCACGACCCCAATTTTCCACCTTAGGATGCCGTGATGGTAACTAGTCTCTAAGACTAGGTATGCCTAACACATGCTTATTTAATAACATAATTGAACAATTTAATCATTTACATAAACCATTAAATGGCATACATAGCCGCAAGTGACCAATAGTTATACATTTCCCAAAACCGACAGTACAGAGTCATAAGTACTACTAAAACACCATAGACTTTCTAAACACAATACTCTTTCGAATTACAATTTAACAGTAGCATAATGAAGTAAGATGGTGACTCCGAGGCCTGCGAATGTCAAGCAGGTATACCTTTAAGTCTCCCGCCGTGCAGACGCAACTCTCAACAATACAATCAAAATACCTGGATCTACACAAAAAAGTACAGAAGCGTAGCATGAGTACGCCACAACGGTACCCAATAAATATCAAGCCTAACCTCGGTAGAGTAATGACGAGGCTAGGTCAAGACACCTACTAGACATATAAACCTGCTCAAGATATACATAAGCTAACAATGGAAAGAACATCAATATAAGAACAACGGTGGGAAAAAGTTATTGATTTACAACCAACAATGAAGTAATAGAAACATAAATGGCAGCAAGTAGTAAACGAGAAATAAAGAAATAACATAATTAGAACACCAATGATATGCAAATAAACTCAAATAAGGAAAAATGGATGACAACTTAAATAATCAAATCGCTCCCAACGCATGGACTTACAACAAGAATTACCCCGATGCACCAGACCTCATAAACCACAAGACATGGATCACAATTTTCAAATCTTACACATATGGAACCTCGTACCCACAATAACAATCACATTCGCACAGGAAAGCCCGCGTGCTACCATATACTTTGCAACCATGATAAATATTAATTTAGATGAACTAAAGATATATTTAAACACTATAAAACATATTAACAATCTTGAATAAATTAAGGTGTCAAATGAAATAATAAGTTTATTTTAGCAATCAAGTAAAGTAAAATAATATATAATTGTTACGAAACAGAGTATAAGATGGGTTTAGTTTAGAAAGCAATAAAATTGAGTAAAAGTATCATTTTTAAATAAAACAAAATATTAGTTAAATTAACGAATTAAACATAGAATTTGTTAAGAAAAAACATGATAACAATTTTAAGTAAGGTAAACATCTAACAGGGTGATGAGTATAATTTGAAAACTCAATTATAGTGAAAGTGCGATAACCATTTAGAATAATATGGCACCGAGTGAGAAAACGAGTTCTATCTTAAGAGGCATATAGAATAAAGCATGTTAATAATTCTTATATTTAAACCATTATGTTATCAATAACTCAATAGAATATGATATAGTGACCCCACGCAATTAAATAACAATAACAGGGAAGAAAACAAGAAATGAAAGTAAAGCAGTTAGTTTATGAAAATGAATTCAAACCTCACTATCAAAAAGCCCAGAATAACAAACCTCTTAATCTCATATAAAAATGTTGAAATTAACACAAAAACAACAACCGGTACAACACACACAATCCGTTGAGGCGCGCAACCCGATCCCACCGCAACGTCCTTTAATAATATCAAGTGTAACATAAACAATCTGTTGCGCTGCGCAACCCGATCCCACCATATAATCAGTAATCAATATCATAATCCTCCCTTATTCTGCCATATTATCATTTATCAATATCAGTTATTACGTACACAAACAGTTGCGGCACACAACCCGATCCCACCATATCATTATTTATCAGTATCATAATCCTCCCTTATTTCACCATTACAAATTATTATCCTTCAATTCCCGTTGCAGCGTGCAACCCAATCCACAAACAATTCAACAAACATAAACAATCCAATAACTTAATTTACAAGAATTTCTACAATCAAAGGGTATGAGTGCAAGGCAATAAAGGAACCACGTAATAATCAAAGGAATGCGACAAATATTACAAAAACAACATGGCAAGTAAAGCACGTGACAATTAAGGTGTGCAAGTAAAATAGTTAAGGGAAGTAGCAAATAAGCACGGAGTCATAGAAGGGACGAACAATTTAATATTTCCAGAACAAATAGCCCAAGGCTCAACCACAATGTGTACAAGAATTTCAACAATAACAATATGAATGGGAATGCTCAACAAGGAAAGGTATCTCAATAATTAACAACTCTGCCTCAATGTGAAAACGACTATTACAACTTCAACACCAATAACTCAACAAGATGATATTCCACGAAATAACAACTTCAATTGAAAGTGATTCAACAATTAAAAGGTAACAAGACAATAAGGAAGGCAATAACTTCAACTAAAGCATATAAGAGCAAAAATAACAAGTAAGAGGTAGAACAAGTGTTAACAACGTTAAATAGAGCATATAAGAGTAGATTAACAATAAGAGATATAACATGTTATGACAATTCAATTAAAGGCATGGAATAAGTCTAGATAATCTAAACAGGTCAAATATCACATATAGCCCGTGTACCCACTCGTCACCTTGCGTACACGGCTTTCACATAACACAAATAGCAAAATCAACCTAAATCCTAAGGGGTAGTTGTGACGACCCGGCTAGTCGTCTCGTGAGTTACCACTCCGTTTCCCCCATTTCTGCTTCATTATGCTTCGCTATCCGTGTTTTATGTGATCGAGTTGAGTAGTTTGCGTTCGGAGTGGGTTTGGTAAGAAATGAGACACTTAGTCTCTTTTAAGAAGGTTTAAGTTGAAAAAGTCAACCGGATATTGACTTATGAGTTAGAGGGCTCGGATGTGAGTTCCGATGGTTCGGTTAGCTTCGGGAGGTGATTTATGACTTAGGAGTGTGATCGGAATTAGTTTTGGAGGTCTGGTGTAGAATTAAGCTTAAATTGGTGGAGTTAGTATTTTGGCGATTTTCAGTTGTCAGGAGAGATTTTGATCCGAGGGTCGGAATGGAATTCCGAGAGTCGCTATAGCTTCGTATGGTGATTTTGGACTTAGATGTATGTCCGGATTTGAAATTAGAAGTCCGTAGGACAATTCAACGCATTTTGGCGAATGTTGGAAAATAGAAGATTTTTGAAAAGTTTGACCGAGGAGTTGACTTTTTGATATTGGGGTCAGAATCCAGTTCTGAAAATCTTCATAAGTCCGTTATGTCATTTATGACTTGTGTGCAAAATTTGAGGTCAATCGGACTCGATTTGATAGGTTTCGGCATCGAATGTAGAAGTTGAAATTTGTTTGTTTCATTAAGCTTGATTGGGGTATGATTCGTGTATTTAGCGTTGTTTGATGTGATTTGAGGCCCCGACTAAGTCCATATGATGTTTTAAGATTTTTTGATATATTTGGTTGAAGTCCCGAGGGCCTCAAATGAATTTTGGATTGTTGATGGAAGTTAACTTGCGCATTTCAAGAATGCGTCGATGTCGTCTCTTCAAGAATAAGTGGTATCATATTATGCAAATGGACTCCAAATTCAGCTCTAATTGAAGCATTAGATATCGAAATTTCGGAGTCATAGAAAAAAGAATCGTCCAATTCAGACATCGTATGAGAAAGTTATGCCTATTTTTATGTCAGGAAAAAATCGCCAGCGCCACAGGCAGCGCCCGGCGCCACCTGTGGCGCCCGAGGTAGAAAAACACTATAAAAACGGGGGTTTTGGCCATTTTGACAAAATAGAGTTGGGGGAGCTCGGTTTGGGCGATTTTTAGAAGGGTTTCCACAAATTTTAAGGAGGTAAGTGTTCTTTATCACAAATCCTTCATAGATCATGATTCCATACTCATTTACATCATGAATCCATGAATCTATGGAAGAAAAATCAGATTTTTTTACCAAATCTTCCAAGAACGAAAAATTAAGATTTGAAAGCCAATCCGATGTCGGAATTTGATAATTTTTGTATTGGTGAACTCGTTGGCAGATAAGGAACCCGTTGATGTGAAAATTTTTGAACTTCGAGAAGTGGGCCCGGGACTGGGGGTTTTGCCAATTTTGGGATTTCTTAGTATTTATTGATTTTTTTCGCGTGGGCTTTGTTCCCTCAACATATTGTGACGTAATTGTTCTAAATTTGGATAGATTCGACGCACGTGGAGGCCAATTCGAAGGGCAAAGGCGTCATGGGCTAGAAATTTAGCCGGTTTGAGGTGAGTAGTGACTGTAAATGATGTTCTGAGGGTTTGAAATCCCGGATATTGCACATTATAGTGCTATATTGAAGTGAGGCACACGCTCGATGATGAGCTTGGGGTTATTTACTACTGGGGATTGTGACATGGTCCATCCCGATTGATGATTTTACTACGCAATTGATTGAAACTTACTTGTTACCATCTTGTTTGGGGCTGATTGCCATATTTGGGCTTCGTGCCGGTTCTTTGAACCCTTCAGGGGTAGTTATCACTGTTTCCTCACTGTTTGATTCATTAATTGAACTCATTCATGTTGTTTTCCACTGTTTTTACAAAACAACCAGTTTTACTCAGTTTTGAGATTTAAATGACAGTTTAAATGATATAAATAGATCGGGTGGCACGCCGCCACGGATTTGATATGAATGGATCGGGTGGCATGCCGCCATGAATATGATATAAATGGATCGGGTGGCACGCCGCCACGGGATCGTGTGTCACGCCGCCACGAGATATGATATTGCGCTTGGGCCGTAAGGGGCCCCTCCCGGAGTCTGTACACCCCCAGTGAGCGCACGGTACCCAGTGTAATGTGAATTATAGCCCGAGGGGCTGATATTGTGATGTGATGAGCCCGAGGGGCCGATGTTGTACCATGTGATATGCCCGAGACGCTGATACTATATTTTTATGATATTGCCCGAGGGGTGTGGTTTTTAAAAGATACTGAGCCCGAGGGGCGGTTTTAAATGTTTTCTTTTACTTCACATCATCTACTTGAAAGAATTACATGTTTCACTGGTTGAAAGGAGTTTCTACTTGAATTCTCACCGATTTACTGTTTTAATGATGGTTTATTGCTTCAATAGGGATTGCCTTATGCTTTGTGTGTGGTTTATGCTTTCCGCCATTATTTATGATTATTACCCACTGAGTTGGAAGTACTCACATTACTCCCTGCACCATGTGTGCAGATTCAGGCGTTAGTGGTTCCGCTCTGAGGCATTGACTACGACTGTCAGAGCGGTGACTCAGAGACTACGGGTAGTTGGAGTCCGCAGCCCCGTATATCTTTTATCTTATTGTTTCCACTTTCTCCAACTAATTGTGCCAGAAATATTGTAATAGAAATTTTGTTATTAGGATTTCATTAGTTGCTCATGACTTCGTGACACCCCGGTTTGGGCTGTAGTCGGGATGGTTCACTATGTTTTTCCGCAAATGACTGCTATTAAACTATATTGTGTTGTTCTCTTATTAAATTAACTGCTTAAAATGAGTTATGGTTCGAATTGGCTGGCCTTGTCTTCACGAGAGGCGCCATCACGACCGGGTTGGGATTTTGGTTCGTGATAGCTTGGTATCAGAGCCTAGGTTACATAGGTCTCATGAGTCATGAGTGGGTTTAGTAGAGTCTCACGGATCGGTACGGAGACGTCTGTATTTATCTTCGAGAGGCTGTAGAACCTTTTAGAAAAACTTCATATTCTTGATATCCTTATCGTGCGGTTTGATTCTATTGAGGCTTATGTCTTTATTCCCTTCCTACTCAATCTTATGCGCACGAAGCGCTTGTTATCAATTGGGCGTCGAAGAGTTGCAGTGGTACTACAGACGTGGTGCCAGATGCGTGTTCGGGCAGGCTATTATCGCTGTCTTGTGGAAGGATGTTCTTATGTTCCAGCTTAATATTTGTATCTTCTTTGGTTTAGAGACCATGCACGAATTGCTACGATGTCTATGAGTTGTTGTCATACAATGTTGGTGAAATGGTGGAGTGCTTACATATGGAACGCGGTAGTGAATGACTCGAATGGAGGATTTCTTAGTGTATGATTTAGAGGTTCAGCGTTTAATTCTAGTGAAGGAAAGGCAGTCGAACTATTGATGTCCATGTTTGGTTGATGAAGTAACAAGACATGATATTTTCAAGCATGATGGAATTTTCAATATGATGCGGTGTCATTGTCCTTGTTTGAATGCATTATGGTTCGTCGGTGTTACGGTCTTCTTGGATTTTGCCTTTGGGCATGGTGCTGTGAAATGGTGCCCGAGGGGTGGTTGCCAGGGATAGCTGTGTGCAGTGGTTCAAAATCAAATTAGTATTTCTAATATGGATGGCTCGAGAAAGATGATCTTCGAAGAGGCTTAGAGTCGGTAACATTTTATTGGTTCTGGTGCTACAGAGATGGATTTCAATTTGATGCAACACGGGAGCAGCAAAGTATGAGGAACGACATGGCAGGAAGTGTTTCGCGGTGGTTGAAGTACTAGCATGCCAAGTATGAGAAGCAGAGGTTGAAAAGTTGCTTAAAGGAGATGGTTTAACTGAAATAAGAGTGACAGATTAGCATATGGATTCTGTGGTAGGATAGCCGCGTGCCTTGAGAAAGTGTAGAACGGTTTGGGAATCATGATGGAAGGTGATTTGGCCTACGTATTTTATTTGGAGTGATGGTTGTCGTACGAAGAAAGATCGAATATGGTAGAAAGGAGTTTGTTTGAAATGAATAAGGGTGTGAAGATCTGATTATCGTTTCAGGTGCAATATGACTTGAGTTCGTAAAGTATTGTTGAACTTACAGTTGATGTTAATAGGGAAGGAGCAGACTTATACAACTGGTGGGCGAGCATGAGCTTAGGAGAATTTGCTAATTACGGGGTAGTTGTACCCAGTGCAGCGTCGTTAGAAGATGTCGGTAAAGAATTCCACAGGTGGGTTATCTCCTGTAAGCAGGTTAGCGGTGGCATGATGTTGATGAAGCTTATGCGAGGCATATTATTTACTACCCAGTAAGAGGTCGAGTGCGTGACTATGACTTGTGATCCAGGATGTTCATGAAAAGCTTAACAAAGACTTTGAGAAGTCTGTCGGGTTAATGGTGCGAGATCATGGTAATTGAGAATGGAGGAATCGTCATGGGCTCTACATTATGTGACGGTGGCTTAGAGCTATGTGGGGGGAGCCCGACCGTTTATAATTGGATCGCGTGGTTGTCTGCCTGTGCGGTTTCTGGTTATCGGTACGTTGGCGAATTACTTATGACTAAGAAAAAGGAAGTATTAGGGGTAATTCAGCAAAGAATCAGATGGGCATGTGCTATATTCGGTGTTATCGATGCATGTTCAGGTTTTTGGGAAGACTCGGAGCTTGTGTTTTGTGGACATGATGTACATGGAAAAGAGCACAGTCGGTTATCTTCGGGACTAGGTCAGAGTGATTGACCCTCGATAACGGTCCTAGTGGATTCAAGAATTAAAGTGCAGTGCCTAAAGAATTCGGGTCCAATGTGTGGTTAAGGATCGATTCTTCACAGTGGATTGCAAACGAAACTTGGAATATTCTATGTTACCATCGATATACGGTGCAGTATTGGAGGAAAGGAAGAAATAGCTTAGGATTCGCAGAAGGTCTTGCAAAATGGGTGTACCAGTCTGAGATATTATTGAGCACATAAGGAGGGTATGAGATGGTTCATGAATATTGAGATGATGTGGTCTCGCGATTCGAGTCACTCGAGGTGAGTGCGAATTGAGTTCTTTATGTTGTGAATGGAGCTATTATATTTCTAAGTCAGGTCAAGAGAAAAATTGAAAGAAGTTGGGTCAGTTAGTAATGGTCGAATCGATGTGATGGTGGCGATGATCAGTTCCTTCGGCGTGTGAAGTTTTTCATGCGGTATGTGGTTGTGCGTGCAGGTCCGATAGCCACTATGATTTGATTGATTTGGGAGATATTTGATTCGAATGGCCTTGTTGTGTGAATGGACTCCGGAAGAGTCATGATGGTTGAGACCACAACTTGAGGTTTGTATTTTTTGTGGTTATGGGAATTCAGTTGCGTGTTGCAATGGTTCTTCTGAAATGAGTTGAGTGAAAGGAGTTCTAGCCAATGAAGTGTTCATTCTACTAATAGTTCAGGGGTTATGAGAAATTCTTTTAATCCCGCGTAACCGTATCATGCGTGGATCGGGTTGCATGCCGCAACAGTGTTATGTTGAGTACGTTTCCCTATATCTATTCCTGCGTATTTTATTTCTCATCCTCTGAGAAGGGTTCATAACATCTGTTCGACAGTTTTATCCGTTACGCGAGCTGGATAAATCTTTTCTAAAGTTCGTTCCTCATTATGTGTCATGTTCAAATTGTAGCTTGTCGGCGCATTGATGGCACCATATGAGATCTGAGTCGGTGTTGGAGGAGGTTTATTGCATGAGCAGCTTGCACCGGGTGAGACGAGATTATTGGAGCTGAAATCTGTGCAATCAGATTTATATAAGGCACATTAAAAGAAAATATCGTTATTCCAGTTATTGTGGTCGGACGATGTTATTATGGGCAATCGACTTATTTGGTGAGTTCGTGAAATTGCACTCTACTACTGTGTTTATCCCTATTGGGATATTTTGATAGTCTTAGCCGCGTCTATCATTTTTGTTTTGTACACTATTGAGGGCTATGAGTCCAAAAGTGACTTTTTGTTACTCACTACAGTGGATTTTGATGTAATTTCGGGATAACTGATAAGAGCTTTATGAATTATATGCCCTACCGGTATGGGAGTTCATTATGTGCCGTGATTTCGAGTAAAGGAAATTATTTTTAAAGGAGGAATGGATAGATTTCGGTTGGCACGAGTGCATATTACTTGTGATTCAGAGTTGAGGACGAGATCCTTGCATTTTTAATATGATGTGAAAAGCTTAAACTGGGCTATGAGCCGCGGTGGAAGTTATATAAGGACGAGATCCTTGTGATGAAAATTTATGTGTTTTAAATTCTCCCTCTATTAAAATTAAATTTGTACTATAGTACTGATAGGGAGCCATGCCTGTTAGGCTTATTTGATAATTCTTCTATGTGTTTTCGTGCATATTTTGCCATATTCGTGCTGCAATTATTGAGTTTTAGCCTACAAGGGGAGTGTTCAGGTGGCGTTAAATGTGACTCGTTAATTCGAGTAAATAATTATGAGGTCTTCATGCCTTGTGAATTGCTGTCAGAGTTGTGAAAGTTTAAAACGAGGTTTTGGTTAATACGAGGTTAATTGACGATGCTGGAATTAATTATGAACAACTATTATAACCAGAAACGTGGTTATGGGCATATATATGATGGGCGCGTAAGCACGGGTTGCTACAGCCAGTTGAGACTAACACACTGTGTTGAACTAATTGGGCTGTGAGAAATTTGGCTTTAAAGTTTATAAATATGGATAAAAGAAATAATCCTCAATTGAGATGGTGTTATCGGATCCATGTTAAATTTAAGGTGACGTGGAATCACCCGCGAGTGCGCGTAATAATACGCTTAGAAATTTAATGTCCTCGGAATAATTCTTGGCATGTTCGAGGACGAACGTTTGTTTAAGTGGGGGAGAATATGACGACCCGATTAGTCGTATCGTGAGTTACCGCTCCGTTTTCCCCTATTTCTGCTTCATTATGCTTTGTTATCCGTGTTTTATGTGATCGAGTTGAGTAGTTTGCGTTCGGAGTGGGTTTAGTAAGAAATGAGACACTTAATCTCTTTTAAGAAGGTTAAAGTTGGAAAAGTCAACCGAATGTTGACTTATGAGTTAGAGGGCTCGGATGTGAGTTTCGATTAGCTTCGGGAGGTGATTTATGACTTAGAAGTGTGATCGGAATTAGTTTTGGAGGTCCGGTATAGAATTAAGCTTGAATTGGTGGAGTTAGTATTTTGGCGATTTCCGGTTGTTAGGCAAGATTTTGATCCGAGGGTCGGAATGAAATTCTGAGAGTCGCTATAACTTCGTATGGTGATTTCGGACTTAGGCGTATGTCCGGATTTGAAATTGGAAGTCTGTAGGACAATTCAACGCATTTTGGCGAATGTTGGAAAATAGAAAATTTTTGGAAAGTTTGATCGAGCAGTTGACTTTTTGATACCGGGGTCGGAATCCAGTTCTGAAAATCTTCATAGGTCCGTTATGTCATGCAAAATTTGAGGTCAATCGGACTCGATTTGATAGGTTTCGGCATCGAATGTAGAAGTTGAAATTTGTTAGTTTCATTAGGCTTGAATTGGGGTATGATTCGTGTATTTAGCGTTGTTTGATGTGATTTGAGGCCCCGACTAAGTCCATATGATGTTTTATGATTTTTTGATATATTTGGTTGAAGTCCTGAGGGCCTCGAATGGATTTTGGATGGTTGATGGAGTTTAACTTGGGCATTTCAAGAATGCGTCGATGTCGTCTCTTCAAGAATAAGTGGTATCATATTATGCAAATGGACTCCAAATTCAGTTCTAATTGAGGCATTAGATCCGTATCGAAATTTCGGAGTCATAGCAAAAAGAATCGTCCAATTCGGACGTCGTATGAGAAAGTTATGCCTATTTTTGTGTCAGGAAAAAATTGCCAGCGCCACAGGCAGCGCCCGGCGCCACCTGTGGCGCCCGAGGCAAAAAAACACTATAAAAACGGGGATTTTGGCCATTTTGACAAAATAGAGTTGGGGGAGCTCGGTTTGGACGATTTTTAGAGGGGTTTCCACAAATTTGAAGGAGGTAAGTGTTCTTTATCACAAATCCTTCATAGCTCATTTACATCATGAATCCATGAATCTATGGAAAAAAAATCAGATTTTTTTACCAAATCTTCCAAGAATGAAAATTAAGATCTGAAAGCCAATCTGATGCCGGAATTTGATAATTTTTGTATGGGTGAACTCGTTGGGAGATAAGGAACCCGTTGATGTGAAAATTTTTGAACTTCGAGAAGTGGGCCCAAGGCTTGGGGTTTTGCCAATTTTGGGATTTCTTAGTATTTATTGATTTTTTTCGCGTGGGCTTTGTTCCCTCAACATATTGTGACGTAATTGTTCTGAATTTGGATAGATTCGACGCACGTGGAGGCCAATTCGAAGGGCAAAGGCGTCATGGGCTAGAAATTTAGCCGGTTTGAGGTAAGTAGTGACTGTAAATGATGTTCTGAGGGTTTGAAACCTCGGATATTGCACATCGTAGAGCTATATTGAAGTGAGGCACACGCTCGATGATGAGCGTGGGGTCGTTTACTACTGGGGATTGTGACATGGTCCATCCCGATTGATGATTTTACTACGCAATTGATTGAAACTTACTTGTTGCCATCTTGTTTGGGCTGATTGCCATATTTGGGCTTCGTGCCGGTTATTTGAACCCTTCAGGGGTAGTTATCACTGTTTCCTCACTGTTTGATTCATTACTTGAACTCATTCATGTTGTTTTCCATGACAGTTTAAATGATATAAATGGATCGGGTGGCACGCCGCCACGGGATTTGATATGACTGGATCGGGTGGCACGCCGCCACGGAATATGATATAAATGGATCGGGTGGCACGCCGCCACGGATTTGATATGAATGGATCGGGTGGCACGCCGCCACGGAATATGATATAAATGGATCGGGTGGCACGCCGCCACGGATTTGATATGAATGGATCGGGTGGCACGCCGCCACGGAATATGATGTAAATGGATCGGGCGGCACGCCGCCACGGATTTGATATGAATGGATCGGGTGTCACGCCGCCACGGGATCGAGTGGCACGCTGCCACGAGATATGATATTGCGTTTGGGCCGTAAGGGGGCCCTCCCGGAGTCTGTACACCCCCAGTGAGCACAGGGTACCCAGTGTGATGTGAATTATAGCCCGAGGGGCTGATATTGTGATGTGATGAGCCCGAGGGGCTGATACTGTTTTTTTATGATATTGCCCGAGGGGCGGTTTTAAATGTTTTCTTTTACTTCACGTCATCTACTTGAAAGACTTACATGTTTCACCGGTTGAAAGGAGTTTCTACTTGAATTCTCACCGATTTACTCTTTTAATGATGGTTTATTGCTTTAATATGGATTTCCTTGTGCTTTGTGTGTGGTTTCTGCTTTCCGCCATTATTTATGATTATTACTCACTGAGTTGGAAGTACTCACATTACTCCCTGCACCATGTGTGCAGATTCAGGCGTTAGTGATTCCGTTCCGAGGCATTGACTACGACTGTCAGAGTGGTGACTCAGAGACTACGAGGTAGCTGTTGGCATCCGCAGCCCCGTATCTCTTTTATCTTGTTGTTTCCACTTTCTCCAACTAATTGTGCCAGAAATATTGTAATAGAAATTTTGTTATTAGGATTTCATTAGTTGCTCATGACTTTGTGACACCCCGGTTTGGGCTGTAGTCGGGATGGTTCACTATGTTTTTCCGCAAATGACTGCTATTAAACTATATTGTGTTGTTCTCATGTTAAATTAACTGCTTAAAATGAGTTATGGTTCTAATTGGCTGGCCTTGTCTTCACGAGAGGCGTCATCACGACCGGGTTGGGATTTTGGGTCGTGACAGTAGTTTCCTCCACACAAAATTAGGCAAGACACTTACCTTAACTAGGCCAACTCAACCGTCAGAAATAGCTTTTCCCCTAAAATTCGCCTCCACACGGCTCAAATCTAACAAAAAATTACTTAATAACATCAAATAATGCAAGAGAAATAAATTACAATAAATAAAGCTATGATCTTTACAATTTTCCCAAAAATGTCAACAAAAGTCAACGCCAGGCCCCCCTTGGATTCCGAATCCAAGCTTACCCGAGCAAAGCTCGAACTAATACAAGCTCACATGAACAAAAACTAACTCAATCGGAGTCTGATAACTGAATCAATTCGCCAAAACGTCGCTTTTGGGTGTTCATAACCTAAGAGTCCAACCCACACTAGTTGGGTCCCATATCTCTTGAAATACTCCTCCAAAACTCGCCAAATTTGAGTATGTTGTTCTCCTAATATAGGAATCGAGAAAGAAACACCTCTAACTGATTTTCAATTTTTAAAATTTAGGACATAACCATAGGTCTTGATTTAAAGAATTATGTGGGTTTTCAATTAAAATCATGGAATAAAGCTTAAACCAAAGAATAAATCAAAGGGAAATACTTAGGTTATGATTTAGACCTTATCCGATGGAAGGAACTTAAGGAACATCCTTGAGTTCTCCCAATCTCAAACTTTCAAGATGAGAAAAACTCTAACAACATTAATAGCCAAAAATGCCCAGTTGTTCAACCTCGTTTCTTATACCAAACAATCCCGAAACTCGCTTTTTGATGCCTCCGATGGATTTCTCGCAAATTTTCAGTCAAGTTAGGCTTTTGAATCACTCTATTTGACCTTGTTATGAATGAGATATGTTGGTTTCAATATTTGAAAATAGTGCAGATTTTTTAATACGAATTCAGTGGTAATTTCGTAATTAATTTGAAAAATCTAGCAACCCAATTCTTAGTAAAATGGTCATAAATTTCTCATACGATATCGAAACTTGATGATTTAAGTTGCTACGATTCAAAAATTACGATACAGGTATAATGGTTTAGTCGAAACACGAATCAAAGGTTGTTTGCTCAATATGGTGACATTTATGCTCAAAGAGATGTCGAAACTAAAAACAATCACCATACAACCCAAACTTATCCAAAACACATCGGAATTTAACTAATCTTTGTATACATGTCCAAAATCATCATAAAACTTATTGGAATAATTAAAACCCTATTCCAAGTCCGTTTAACCCAAAAGTCAAACCTTGGTCAACTCCTCCAACTTAAAGCTTCTAAAACGAGAATCATTCTTCCAAATCAATCCCGAACCGCTCGAAAACCGAAACCAATCATACAAGCAAGTCATAATACACAATATGAAGCTACTCAAAGTCTCAAACCACCGGATGGAACGCTAAAGCTCAAACAGTAGGTCAGGTCGTTACATTCTCCCCACTTAAACATATGGTCGTCCTTGAACGTGCCAAGATTTGTTCCAAAGCCATCAAATCGCCGTCTAAGCTCACCATACCATAACCGTGGGTGATCCTACATCACCCCAGTCCATATAATCCCGATAACACCACCTAACAGAGGATCCTTACTTCAACCTTAGTCCATAAACCTTAAAACCCAAATCCCCAACATCTGGAACTCATTATATGACCCGATTCTTGCATCTATGCACCGTATAACTCTAAACAAGTTGTATAAAACCATAACCATATCTCAAAACATAATTACATGATATACCACATAACTCAAATACTCATAGCAATAACTTCTTACTGCAATAGCTGCTCGATAACCAACCCGACACCGGTAACAAACCTCATATCAGCTAAAACCTTGTTCTGAACCTTCATACACTACCAATGATGAAAGAAGCATACAGAAACTCATAACCACCCATCAGATTAACAAGTCATGGAGCTCTCTTACCCGACAAGAACCAAATTCTAAGCCGACTAGTGACACAATTCTTGCAAACCGACCTTAGTCAATCAGATAACACTCATTAGGCTCAATAACCTCACCTCATCCAGTACAAGCTACTCGACCGACCTTTCACACAAATCCTACTTAGAGCCCCAAACCATGCAATCCGCGCACCAACAAACAATAACTCAAATATACCCAAGGATGGAAAGAGAATGGAAATGAAGAAACCATACCGCCAGCTCAACAGATACCAACACGAAGCGCGATGCTATTAATCCACCACACAAGGGGAAACATAACACACGAAATAAGCACAAAGTATCATATCCTAGCATAACACCGATGCGATTCATGACCCAATCTGGCACCGGTCCACCTGGAATACGTCGAGTCATGATACTCACAATCAACAACCATAAGCATATCAACATCAAACACACGAAGCGCATGACCATAACTATGAAGATATGGATATCACTATATACCAAAAACAAGAAGACCATAACGAAGGCACAATCAACCATTCAACACCCCAAGAGCAATCTCGCTCGAATTTTTTCTACAAAGCCCAAACATAACCGCATCGGCGTGCAGATAACCAACAGATCACAACTCATTACAGCATAGGAGAGTAACACATGAGACATTTCAGAACATAAATGTGATCTACCCTAACTGATAACATACCCCTCCATAATAACTGTGTTGAGTAGATAAATCTGACTCGACTTTGAACACACATCCTTATTAGACCTACTAGTAGCCTCCAAATCAATTCTGATCCTTCTGAAATAGGTAGATAGCCTCCGAAAAGCCCCCAATAACATATCTAAAGTAAATAATATCAGCTACCAACCTCTTAACATACCTTCACCATTCACAACCATGGAACAATCTATCTCGACAACCCTCTTAGTCTTCAATCCCTAGAATACTAGAATCTCCATATCCAATCACAACTACACTACTCAAATAACTGACACATCCTCACATACGGTTAGCCCACGAAAAGTACTTCTATAATACTTTCGTGCCACAAAGAAAAATATGGACATCAGCAGTCGATCAACCAAGCGATTACCGCAATACCAGTAAGGCATCCGCTAGTCAAAACACGGTGCGCCTTCCGAAGTGTGCACGCTTCCTAGGTGGTATCAAATAATGCTAGAATTTTTCCAAAAACATCTGAGATCGACCATGCTGTCTAGAACTCGTGACCCTATCCAGGCGATAATCATAACACGCAACACGTTCCTTATGCTGGTAGCAAACATCTAGCTCAAGCTATGGTCGACACTATCAAGAACGCTTCGAGGCCAATCCGCACATCACCAAGCCATCATAACTGAACTTCCCTAACTCAATCAAGTCACGCAAGCCGTCAAACCCAAGTGTATTGCCACAGAATGCTGGTGAAGCATTACCATACCAAAAGACCCGTTACCTTTGTTTCTATGCAGACCCTACACCACCGAGCCAACCCATTTCTTCTAATCCTCCTCGACTTGTCTTCAGGTCAACACTTTCCATTAACGGTACACAATGATCCTACGTCAAAGCTCGTTGTGGAAGACCCTAGCACAAACTACATCATCCGAAAACCCATAAACCGTTGTATTTCCTCTAGAGCCCCCACAATGCTGCAGCCGAGATACCTACTCTGAAAAGACCTTCTATGAATCTGAAAATGTTTCTCTAACCTCTCTGATACTGGAATGTAGATTTAGCAATGATACAGATATACCGCAGTTCCAGCACCATCCCATGAAAATCTCAGATCTTACACATGTACAATTCCAGGGAACCCTTCAACATTACATATACACCTCAGACCCAAGACTGATATAACACTTAGCCATATAATCTGATCATCCATGCTAGACTCTCCCACTTGGTGCGGAGTCATAGGGTACAACATTTGATGATCCACATTACCAACCTTCATAATCTCGTATGCACCAATCAGATACACGAACCAGTTGCATCCCACACTTGAACAACTGAAGATCTACCAACACATCTGTGTCCTTAGTCTGGACAATACCTCGAGACAACAATCGAGCATCTATGGCCCCTTCGTAGCCCATCTACAGCATTACAAACTGTCAGAGCATAGCTGATACCGAGCCGGAAACATCATATTCGAGTGGATGTAAAGGGATATAAGATATATTCTTCAAGCTAAATCAATGCCGCATGATAAGAAATGAAATGAGTGGTTCCTAATAGTTCTGTAGCCTCTCGAAGATAAGTATAGACGTCTTTGTACCGACTCACAAGACTCTACTAAATTTGTTTATGACTCGTAGCACCTATGAATCTAGAGCTCTGATACCAACTTGTCAAGATCCCAATTTCCCACCTTAGGATGTCGTGATGGAACCTAGTCTCTAAGACTAGGTAAGCCTAACATGCATTAAGAATTTAGCAGAATTAACAACTAAGATGATAAATTAAACTAATAACAATCATAATGAAACAAAAAGGATACAACAGTCACAATATTCCCAAAACCGGTAGAACTGAGTCATAAGCTCTAAAGAAGTATGTTAGAAATCTCAAAATACAATACTGCTTTACGTGAAGATAAACAGTAGAAAAGACAATACTAGAAAGTGACTCAGAGGCCTACGAGCGTCAAGCAAGTATACCTTGACGTCTCCAAGATATCGGAGTCAACTCACTGGCATCCGGCATGAGCAGAAGTACCTGGATCTGCACAAAAATGTGCAAAAGCGTAGCATGAGTACACTACAATGGTACCCAGTAAGTATTAAGCCTATCCTCGGTAGAGTATAGACGAGGCCATGTCAAGACACCTACTAGACATAGAAACTTGTGCAGAATATTAATATAATCTAATACCGAAAAACAAAGAGATAAATGACAACAAAATATTGTGATGATATAATGCTAGCAACGGATATTTAAGCAATAAAGGACAACAGAGAATGAGCATATGATAAGAACAACAAGTAATCAAATACAGTCAGAATACAAGAAAATTGAAGGAATAACAATAATTGTCCAATCAACAAGCCTTTTCAACATAGAACAAGAATCACGACCGAGGCACCACACCTCGTATTCACGATTCACAATTTACAATCACAATATTTCTTATATCACCGCGTGAGCCTTGTATTTATTTTAAAAATATTTTTTCTGAAATAACTACACGTGTTTTAGCCCTCTTATCTCACCGCATGGCTTCAAGTAATTTCCTTACTAGCAACACATGTATAAATCCCACCTTATCTCACCGCATGCATTTCACTACCCATCTTTTTACCACTACATGTATATTAATATCACAACACAATAATCAACTCGCACCACACGTGCCCGTATGCCACAATATTGCCGAATCAACAATACCAATATTACCACAACACATAGCCCACGGCTCAACCACAATATGTATAAGAATCTCAATAACAACAAAATGAATGAGAAACAACTCAACAAGCAAAGATATCCCAATAATCAACAACTCCAACCACAATGTGTTAATAGCTTCCACAACTACAACTTCAATAACTCAACAAATAAAGGTATCCCCATGAGATGGCAACTTCCAATTCAAGTGCAAAACATAGGCTTAACAAGAGATAACATGAAATAGCAACTATGACAAATGCATGAGAATATCTCAACAACGGAATGAATGACATGTAACGACAACTACGAATAAATGCATATAAGGGTAACTGGAAACTAAAACATGTAATGAAAACTTCTATTACGGCATGTATGAATAAGATCAACAACAAAAGACAAAACAAATGATAACAACTTCAATTAAATGCTTATGATTAACCTAAGAGTCAAAATCGGTCAATTTTCACATAAAGCCTATGTCCACACTCGTCAAACCCAATCCTAAGGGGTAGTTTCCTACATATAAAGATAAGAGATACTTACCTCAAACAAGAAAAATTAGTCCACTAATAAGCCCTTCCCGCACAATTCCAACTCCAGACGGCTAGAATCTTGCCAAAATAACTTAATATCATGAATAAAAGCTATAGGAAGCAATTTCGGCTAATAAAGTTCGATCTTTAATGATATCAAAAAGTCAACTCAAAAATTCAACTTATAGCCCGCACCTCGAAACCCGATCAAAATCACAAATTCAAAACACCCATTACAATACTAGTCCAGCTGTACCAAAATCATCCATTTCCGACCTCAAATCGACCTTCAAGTCCTTATTTTATACTTTAGGAAAGTTTTTACAATAATTCCCCTAATTTCTCCAATTCAAATCACTATAAATGATGTAAACAAAGATGGAATCATGAAATATGGACAACTCCAAGTCAAAAATGCTTACCCCGATCCAAATCGTGAAAATTTCCTCCAAAGTCGCCCAAATCGAGCTCTCTAACTTAAAATATGATAAATGAAATAAAACCCTCGTCCAGGTTATAATTTGCCTAGGTATTCCGCATCTACGGAAAAATCATCACAGATGTGGGCTCCACTTAAAGCCCATAACTTCGGCTTCTATGGCCAAAAGGGTGCACCTGCACTACCGCTTCTACGTGCAAATCACCGCACCTGCGATCCCCCTCTAATAGCCCAAAATCCGCTTCTGCGGAATATTTTTGCTTATGCAGTTGCGCACCTACGCGTTCTTGTACGCACCTGCGGACCCAGCTCACCTAGCCCAAACATGCATCTGCAGCCAATCAGCCGCTTCTGCGGCCCAATTATCTTCGGCAATTTTTCTAAGTCTCCAATTGGTCCGAACTCAACCTGAAACACACCGGGGACCCAGGGACCCCGTCTGGACATACCGTCAAGTCCCAAAATATAACATGAACTTACTCGAGGCCTTAGATCACACCAAACAACATCAAAACTGTGAATCGCACCTCAATTCAAGCCTTACGAACTAATGAATATTTCCAAATTCAAAACTTGCGCCAAACAAGCCTAACCAACTCCGAATGACCTCAAATCTAAGGTACGAGTCCCAAATGACACAACATACCTATACCAACTCCCGGAGTCACAATCTGAACCCGATGTTAATAATGTCAACCCAAACCTCTCAACTTTCCAAACCTTCAACTTTCCAACTTTCGCCAAAAAGCACCAAATCAACCTACGGATCTCCGAATTAACATCCGAACATACACCTAAGTCCAAAATCACCATACGAAGCTATTTGAACCATCAAACTCCATTACGGAGTCGTCTACATGCAAGTCAAACTCTGGTCAACTCTTTCAACTTAAGCTTCCAACCTTAGGACTAGGTGTCCCGATTCACCCTGAAACTTTCCCGAAACCAATCCAACTACCCCGAAAAATCACATAACCACAAATGAACATAGAAGAGGAAATAATTAGGGACGGGGCAAAAATATACAAAATGAGCGGCCGTGTCGTTAAAATTCCAACTCAACTCCCTTAAATCTATTCTAAGGGTCTTTTGAAAAACTTGTGTAATTACTAGGCTATGTAACCAGAGATTATACAACCTAGTAAATACAAAGTATAATAATCACAACATCTTGTCTATTTGCCAGAACATAAATACATTTTAATTCCTAAGGTCATGCAAAACTTCATTGTTGGACCTTAGAAAGTGTTGAAGAAGACAAAGTGGGTCTTTTTGATTTGGTATTAGTTGACTAAACTGGGAATTGTTTGTGTTGGTATTTGGAAGCTTTGTTTCAAATTTGAGATCATTTGGAGAAGATTTGGGGTGGTTTGATCAAATTTGAAGTTGCAAATTCAATGAACACTTTGTTAAAACAACTCAAAAAAAGTATGCCAATCCAGTTAGACTTTGATGAACAACTTAACAGATAGATAGAGAAAATATAGCATCAACTCTACCAATCTAGTAGAGAAATACTTGAAGAGCAGAAGTATGACAATCCGCTGGACTTCAATGAAAAACTTAACATATAGTTAGAGTAATAATAGCATCAACTTTACCAATTTGGTGGACAAATCCTAAAGAGCAAAAGTATGACAATCCGTCTCACGAACGAAAATCCAACTAGTCGATATGGAACCAAACTCAACCCGTTAGGTAAGCCAATTAGCAACAATCCAATTCAAAAGAGATTTACTGAGAGAAAAAATGATAATTTAATTGAACTTTTATACAAGGAATTTCTCAAGGACTGGTAGTACAAATCATAAGTTTCTAAGATTTAGAGTTTACAAAACTGATATGAAACAAATACATCATCTGTTTGAAATATACATGAACAGATTTAAAATGCTAAAGCTACCAAGAACAAAAGGCAGCTATGACAGGAACGCAGGTACATCTTCAAATCCAGCTCCCGCCATACACAAGCAACATCAGCATCCAACATCTGCACGCAATGTGCAGAAGTGTAGTATGACTACAACCAACCCCATGTACTCAATAAGTAACAAACCTAACATTAGGTTAAAAATACTGACGAGTTGGGACAAAGGTCAGAGTCCAACACCAATAGCCAACAACAGCTCATAACAATATAATAAAAGTGGTACAAGAAATAACCCAGAGATATAATGCTCAGCTCGTTCACAATTCCGGAAAATAGGAATGCTTTTCAAGTATAGCAATGAAAACCCAAATCTTTCACTGAAATTACCAAAATATGAGTAAATCCAAAAAATTGTGATGTTTCCCCAAAAATTTTCAACAACAGGTAAGATGTTTCATTATCAAATGGCATGAGGAAAGTACATCTCTATACCTACATGTCAATGTGTATGTGAAGTCATGAATGACGCAATACCGTACAGCATGAGGAAAATGCATCTATATGCCTATATGTTGAGTGTGCATGTCGAATGCAATGCAACACAGTGATAAAAACATATGCATACTCTCAGAGTATTAATTCACTCAGTGCTCCCAGTCACTCAGTCCTCACAGTCACTCAGTCCTCCCAATCACTCGGCACTCGCTCTCGGCACTCTCACTCGCACTCGCACTCAGTAAGTACATGCGCTCACTATGGGTGTGCAGACTCCAGAGGGGTAGATCCAGCACAAACGCTATAATAAGCCAATCATGGCATGTATCAATAAAGCCTACTACGGCGTGCAGCCCGATCCTATAACTATCACTCACAAATAGGCCCTCAGCCTCACTCAGTCATCAATCTCTCCAGTCATTCGGGCTCACAATGTCATGAAAATCAGTCCAAAAATGATGATATGATGTATCAATAAATCGCAACAGAGAGTGAGATATGATATGCAAATGAATGAGTATGACTGAGTATGTAACTGCAATTTAAGCAAATAACTCCACAGCAGATATGACCTCAGTGGATCCCAACAGAATAAGCATATAGCCTAAATATGGTTTCTAACATGGATCACAGCACAATTACTCTAACTCGTAGAAATCTCATGGATAAAAACAAGATTAGGTAACTAAACATAATCACAAAAACAACTGAGTCATAATTCATACGGTGCACACCCACATGCCCGTCGCCTAGCATGTGTGCCACCTCAGCACCAAACACATAACACGTATATTCGAGGTTCATACCCTCAGCATCAAGTTTAGAAATGTTACTTACCTCGAACAAGTCAAATCCAATGCCGAGAAAGCCAAATGATGCTCCAAAATCCATCCCGCGCGTACCAACCTATGAACGGCTCAAAACTAGCCAAAAGTAACTCAAGAACATCAAATAATGCCAAAGGAAACACACTCAATCGATAAAGGTCGAATCTTTAATCAAAATCCCTAAGTCAATCAAAAAGTCAAACTCGAACCAGCACCTCGAAACCCGACAACGCTCACAACATACGACAACCCATTCAATTACGAGTCCAACCATACTAGTTTCACTCAAATTCGACTCCGAATCGATGCTCAAATCTCGAAAATTCACTTTATGAAATTTTAGACAAAAACCCCTAATTTCTTTTTTGAGATCATCAACCAAATGCCAAAAACGAGGATAGATTCATGAAATACAATCAAAACCAAGTAGAGAACACTTACCCTAATCCATATGATGGAAATCCTCTAAAAAATCAACCAAATCTGAGTTCTCTAGCTCCAAAATTGTTGAAATGAGCTTATAGGAAAAACTACCCCAATAAAAATGCTAAAGTGGTCGCTAAAAGTCCAAATCTGATCGCTAAAGTATCAAATCCGGTCTCTAACTCCCTCATATGAACTCAGAATTCGATGATTCTTGCTCCTAGGAGTCACAAATAATAATACGAACCTAACCGTTCAGTCGAACTCAATTCAGAGCATTTGCTCAATGTGATACCAACTTCGCTCGTTAAATAATTAAGTCATGCTTCGCAGTAAAAACCCAATCGCGATTCAATAAAATTAGGCCAAACATTCCAGATCATTCCTACAAATTGCTATCAAACTCCCGGAAGTCTCAAAATTGAATTCTGATCTCTAGAACTGAAAAATGGACCTTTGATCATTATATGCTTATGCTCAAAACAATGCCAAAACACCAAACACGTTAAAAGCCCATCCGAAACTCACCCGAGCCCCACGGGATCCCAACAAAATATACCAACAAGTCCTAAAACATGATACAAACTTGTTTGAGCAATCAAAATACAAAAATAACATCAAAACTACGAATTGCAATGAATTCATGCTTGATAAAATTAAAACTTTTAATTTTTCAAAAACTAACGAAAAACGTGCCTACGCACCTCGAAATAACTTCGAATTTTGCACACAAGTCATAAATATTTTTACGAAGGTGCTCAAACTCGCGGAATCCAAATCGGAACCCGGTATCCACAAAATCCAATTATGGCCAAATTTTGGAATTCAGAGCTTTTCAAAGTTAACAATTTTTCGGAAAATTACGCCAAATCATTTTGGGACCTCCAATTTAAAATTCGGGCATAGGCCCGAGTCTGAAATCACCATATGAAGCTAACGAAACCATCAAAAATTCATTCAGGGGTCAAATGCTCAAAAGTCTAACTTGGTCAACTCTCCCAGCTTAAAGCTTCCTAGTTGAGAATCATTCTTCCAAATAAATTCCGAATCACCTGAAAAATCAAAACCGAGGATTCACACAAGTTATAATACATGAAACGAAGCTACTCGGGACTTCAAATAGCTGAACAGAGTGCAAATGCTCAAAATGACCGGTCGGGTCGTTACATTCTCCCCCACTTAAACATACGTTCGTCCCCGAACGTGCCAAGAGTCGTTCCGAAGCCATCAAATCGCCGTCTAACCTTACCATGCACATACCCGGGGGTGATCCCACGTCACCCTGATCCATATAAGCCTGAAGACACAACATAATTGAAGATCTTTAATTCGACCTTAGCCCATAAAACTTGGAACCTAATTTCCAGCATCCAGAATTCCTTACAAGACCAAAATCACGTATCTACACATTGTATAAGTCTAAACAAGCCATATCAAGTTATATCCGTAACCCAAGATGTAATCACATGATATACCACATAACTCAGATGCCCACAGCAATAACATTTGACCACAGTAGCTGCTCAAAACACACTCGGCACCTGTAACAAACCTCATATCAAACAAAACCTCGCTCTAAAACTTTCGTACACTGCCGATGATGAAATAAACACACAGAAACTCATAACCACTCATTAGATCAACAAGTCACGGAGCCCCTTCTTGTCCGACAAGAACTAAAGCCAAATCCAATGCCGACTTCTAATATTATTCCTCGAAACATACTGTAATCAAATCCGATAGTACCCATTCTAGGTCCAATGACCTCATTTCACTAAACACAACCATTCTAGTGATAGGCCACACCATTAAAACCTAAAGCCACAAATCGGTGCAATCCGTGCACCAATAAGCAACAATTCAAATGCACCCAAAAATGAAAAATGACTCAAATGAGAGAACCATCCCGCAAGCTCAACAAGTACCACCACAACGCAATGCTAAGAACCCATCACACACAGTAGAACCAAAACACATGAATCTATCACAAAGGATCATAACCCAGCTGCAATACGTGGCCCATCCAAACACCGATCCATATGAAATACCTCGAGCCCCAATGCTCAAAATCAACAACCATAGGCAATTCGACACCAAGTACACAAGTGCATGACCATAACCATGGAAAAGCAAACAACACCATATACCACAGCCTGGAAAAACCATAACCAAGGCCCAATCAACCATTCCACACCTGAATCACCATCTCGCTCAAATTTAGCTAAAGGTTCAAATAGACTCGCACCATGTGTGCATATAATCAATGAATCACAACCCCTCATAGCATGGAAGAGTAACACGTAGAGCATATCAAATACGAGTAAAATCAATTCTAACTGAATGACACATCCCTCAACAATAGCAGTACGGAGTCAACGAATCCAACCTGGTGTAAAATACACGTCCTCATTGGGCCTACCAATGAGCCCCAAATCAACTCTAGTCATCCACAGATAGATAAGTAACCTCCGAAAGTCCAAATGACCTAAATACGACACATACTATCATCTGGCTGGCTTTGGCCACATTTTCACAATCCACAACCACGAAACAGTTTGTTTATGAGAACTCCTAGTCTCTAAATCCATAGAGCACATGAATCATCATATCTGATCCCAATTCCATTGCCAAATTTCTAACACATCTCTCATACACATTCATCCCACGAGGAATGCTTCTATAATTCTTTTGTGCCACATAGCAAAATCTAAATATCAGCATTCGATCAACCAGGTGAGTACCACAATACCAAAGAAGCATTCGTAAGCCAAAACACAGTACACCTTGCGCACCCTCTCAAGAATTACCAAGTAGTTATAGAATTCATCTAGTCATATGAAACCGTCCATGTTTTCTAAGAATTTATGACCTTCCCTTCAAAACTAAACTGTGACCTTGCACACGCAAATCTCAATCCCACACAACACACCACATATATCATGCCATCATATGAAAAGTACAAGGATCTCATGATCAACTCTGAGTCACAATCAACTACATGTTCAATTAGCCAGGAACCTTTCACATGATCTCATCCAGTAGAAAATCACAATACTAAACAGGCTCCTCACATCGGTAGGAAATATCCGTCTCAAACCGTGGTAGAAACCATCAAGAACACTTTGAAATCCATTTGCACATAACCAAGCTATCAGAACTGAATCCCTCTAACTCAACCAAGCCACACAGGTCGCCAAAGCAAAGAGTATTGCCACAAAACATCCGTGGAGTCTCACCTCATCATAAAAACCAAAAGAAACAATCATATCCATTACCGTGCTGATCCAACCTACTACCAAGCTGTCTTATTTTCTCTGAGTTCCTTCCAAATTACCCTCAAGTTAATACTTTCCCTTGCCAGAACACCATGATCCTTACCCGAAGCTCACCTCAGAAGATCCCATCATAAAACCACACCGCTCTAAGGCCTATAAGCCGTTGTATTCCCTCTTGGCACCCCAAAGTACCACAATCGAGACACCCACTCCAAAGAGACCTTATGTGAACCTAAAATTGTTTCCTTTACCTTCGTGATACTGAAATGTAGAATCCATAGTGATACAGAAATACCGCGAGTACGTAAATCTCGGATTCTAGCCATATACAAATCCGAATAAATTCTCAATTGCTATTTATAAATCTTGCATCCATTAGAACTTTCTGGAGAGGCATCTACTCTACTAAAGTCTCATTGCACCACCCAAATGGGCCGAACAACCTGTGCCCCCTTAGCACGACAACACCCACAGAAGCAACCCTGCCTTAACGCAATCGAGCAAATTCCTACTCCATGCGCACTACATTTCCCACGAATAACAACTCAATCATTCCCCGATTCCCATATACCCAAAAAGTGTAACATAACCCGTATCCATAGATTCCTTTACTCGAGTCATCCTCGATCTCAACCTCTGCAAGTCATATCCGATTCACAAGCATGCCTCAAACCAAAACTAGTACAACACATAACCATGCAATCAAATTGTCGATAGCAAACTCCCCCACTAGGCTCAAAGCCATAGGACAAAACACTCGATAACTCACAATACCCATACTCTATTATTGCCATAATCCTGCACCGAAATTCAACTCAATCCTTCATAAGATCATGTAACACAAACCATCTAATACTTCAAATCATCTAAAAATATCGCATTCATCCTCGTGATGGTCAGGTCAACTTTCTCAAACTATAACACCTATAACCCATTGGTGGAAAATAAACCCTCCTCACAACATCATAAGGATCACACATCCGTAGATTACCCCGTAGGTGATAACCCACCTGCTTAGCCTCAAACTGACATCTCTCTATACCCTTTCATAGCCACAAATACTACACAATCACTTAATCTTCTTGATTCTGAACTCATCAACAAGACATGAAAATCTACTTCGTTCCACAAATGAAATACGAAGAATGAATCTCACAAAAACCTTCATAACTCAAGACTGTACGAAACATCCACAGAAATCGAGCACCCAATAGTCCTTCTCACATCTCAACAAAACTCTTCTCGTCATATTCAAACCATCTAAACACACCCCGCAGTGCCATCATACTCATCATATAGCCATCTAACCACTCATCGAGCCACAATTTCCACCCATAGGAACACTGCCGAATCTATAAGTCCAAAAGCACATGCTCACACGACTGAAATCACCATGCTCAAGCTACCGTCAAAACCTAGGTCCTCCAGACTTTCCCATCATCGGCACACAGAAAACACATCTCGCACCTCATCCATGGAATCACAAGTCGTCGATGCAAAGTTGATACCAAGCACTCACGTATGTATACGAGTGAGTGGAAAGAAATCAAAGAGATACGCTTCAAGCTGAATCAACGCCGCACGATAAGGAAAGAAAGATGGGAAGTTTATCCTAAATGCCCTGTAACCTCTCGAAGATAAGTATAGACATCATCATACAAATCTGCAAGACTCTACTGAACACTTGCTCATGACTCGTAGAACCTATTAACCTAGACCTGTAATACAAACTAGTCATGATCCATAATCCAACTAGTCATGATGGCACCTAACCCAACCCGTTAGGTAAGCCAATTAGCAACAATCCAATTCAAAAGAGATTTACTAAGAGAAATGAAGATAATATAACTGAACTTTTATACAAGGAATTTCCCAAGGACTGATAGTACAAATCATGAGCTTCTAAGATTTAGAGTTTACAAAGATAATATGAAACAAATACATCATATGTTTGAAATATACATGAACAGATTTAAAATGCTAAAGCTACCAAGAATAGAGGCAGTTATGACAGGAACGCAGGTACATCTTCAAATCCAGCTCCCGCTATACACAGCAACATCAGCATCCAACACCTACACGCAAGGTGCAGAAGTGTAGTATGACTACAACCAACCTCATGTACTCAATAAGTAACAAACCTAACCTTAGGTTGAAAGTAGTGACGAGCTAGGACAAAGGTCAGAGTCCAACACCAATAGCCAACAACAACTCATAACAATATAATAAAAGTGGTACAAGAAATAACCCAGAGATATAATGCTCAGCTTGTTCACAATTTTGAAAAATAGGCATGCTTTATAAGTATAACGATGAAACCCAAATCTTTTACAGAAATCACCAAAATATGAGTAAATCTGAAAAACTGTGATTTTTCCCCAAAAACTTTCAACAACAGATAAGATGTTTCATTATCAAATGGCATGAGAAAAGTACATCTCTATATCTACATGTCAATGCGTATGTGAAGTCATGAATGATGCAATACCATACGGCATGAGAAAAATGCATCTCTATGTCTGTATGTCGAGTGTGTATGTCGAATGCAATGCAACACAGTGATAAAACCATATGCATACTCTCAGAGTATCAATTCACTCAGTCCTCACAGTCACTCAGTCCTCCCAATCACTCGGCACTCGCTCTCGGCATGCGCACTCGCACTGAGTAGGTACATGCACTCACTGTGGATGTGCAGACTCCGGAGGGGCAGATCAAGCACTAGTGCTGTAATAAGCCAACCATGGCATGAATCAATAAATCCTGCTACGGTGTGCAGCCCGATTCCATAAATATCACTCACAAATAGGCCTTTGGCCTCACTCAGTCATCAATATCTCCAGTCTCTCGGGTTCACAATGTTATGCAAATCAGCCCAAAAATGATGATATGATGTAACAATAAATAGCAATAGAGACTGAGATATGATACGCAAATGAATGAGTATGACTGAGTTTGCAACTGCATTTTAAGCAAATAACTCCACAGCTGATATGACCTCAGTGGGTCCCAACAGAATAAGCATATAGCCTAAACATGGTTTCTAACATGGATTACTGATTATCACGGATAAAAACAAGATTAGGTAACTACACAGTACTACAGAAACATCCGAGTCATAATTCACACGGTGCACGCCCACACGCCCATCACCTAGCGCATGCGTCACCTCAACACCAAACACATAACACGTATATTCAGGGTTCATACCCTCAGCACCAAATTTAAAAGTGTTACTTACCTCGAACAAGCTGAATCCAATACCGAGCAAACCAAACAATGCTCCAAAAATGCCATCCCGCACGTATCAACCTTCGAACAGCTAAAAACTAGCCAAAAGCAACTCAAGAACATCAAATAATGCCAAAGGTAATAAACTCAATCGATAAAGGTCGAATATTTAATCAAAAGCCCAAAGTCAACTAAAAAGTCAAACCCGGGCCCGCACCTCGAAACCCGACAATACTCATAAAATCCGACATCCCATTTAATTACGAGTCCAGCCATACTAGTTTCACTCAAATCCGACTCTGACTTGATGCTCAAAACTCAAAAATTCACTTTATGAAAGTTTAGACAAAAATCCCCAATTTCTTTTCTGAAATCATCAATCAAATGCCAAAAACGAGGATAGATTCATGAAATATAATCAAAATCGAGTAGAGAACACTTACCCCAATCTATATAGTGGAAATCCTCTCAAAAATCGCCCAAATCTGATTCCCTATCTCCAAAAATGTTGAAATGAGCTTATAAAAAGCTGCCCCAATAAAAACACTAAAGTGGTCGCTAAAAGTCCAAATCTAGTCGCCAAAGGTACCAAATCTGGTTGTTAAAGGTGCGCACCAGAACTTGCTTGCACTACCAATCTGTTTTTCACTAAAAAGACTCTAACTCCATCATACAAACTCGGAATTCGACGATTATTGCTCTTATGTGTCACAAAAAATAATACAAACCTAATCGTTCAGTTGAAACTCAATTTGGAACTCATTTGCTCAATGTGATACCAACTTCGCTTGTTAAATAATTAACTCATGCTTCGCAGTAAAAACCCAATCGCGACTTAATAAATTTAGATCAAACATTCCAAATCATCCTATAAATCATTATCAAACTCCTGAATTCATGAAATCGAATTCCGATCTCTAGAACTAAAAAATTGACATTTGGATCATTATATGCTTATGCTCAAAACAATGCCAAAACACCAAACACGTTAACAACCCATCCGAAACTCACCGAGCCCCACGGGATCCCAACCAAATATGGAAACAAGTCTTAAAACACTATACGAACTTGCTAGAGCGATCAAAACACAAAATAACATCAAAACTACGAATTGCAACGAATTCAAGCTTTATAAAATAAAAACTTTTAATTTTTCAAAAACTAACGGAAAACGTGCCTTCGCACCTTGGAATAACTTCGATTTTTGCACACATAAATATTGTTACGAAGCTGCTCGAACTCTCGGAATCTAAATCGGGACCCGTTATCTACAAAAATCCAATTATGGCCAAATTTTAGAATTCAAAGTTATTCAAAGTTAACAATTTTTTGGAAAATTACCCCAAATCACTTTAGGACCTCTAATTTAGAATCCGGGCATATGCCTGATTCCGAAATCACCATATGAAGCTAATCGAACCATCAAAAATCTATTCCTGGGTCAAATATTAAAAAGTCAAACTTGGTCAACTCTTCCAACTTAAAGCTTCCTAGTTGAGAATCATTCTTCCAAATAAATTCCGAATCACCTGAAAAATAAAAATCGACATTTCACACAGGTCATAATACATCATATGAAGCTACTGGGAACTTCAAATAGCTGAACAGAGTGCAAATGCTCAAAACAACTGGCCAGGTCGTTACAATTCGGTGGACTTCGATGAACAATTAAATCTCGTAAAAAAACCCTGAAAAGCTATGCGCGATTTCGGGTTCATTTTTTAAACACAACAAGGTTAAGAATATTTTGCACCAGTAAATGTCCTTTTTCTATCAATTAACCAATTATAATACGATAAATTTAAATCTTAAAGATTAGGAGTATGCTACGAGAGAGAATCTGAATGGTCAGGATGTATATGACTCTTGTGTTTGTCACGCTACTCTCTTGTTATCAATATAACTACTACTATTATTATTTAGCTTAATCAAACTAGTTGAGTTTGGTTGTAGCCTGTATGATTCATCATTATAGATGTCATTTTATTTGAACATGTTTCAATCTAATATAGATGTTTTGATGACTCTTTATAAATTGGCTAATTTTACATTGACACAAATCTTTTATATTGATAAAATTAATAGATCATAGGTGGATAATTTTTAAATTAACACGTGGCAATGAAGACAGTTATGAGATGACTCAGTAAATAGCTAATACAGGATACAAATATGTTACCAATGCTGTATTAGTTCCGAAGGCATCAAAATCGGAGAAGAAAATTTAAAAGTAAGGTACAAGTTGAAGAAGACAGCATTAATGGAGCAGTCGTTACAGAAAATTATAGCATTTACTCTCGACCATTATGCAACTATCAAGATGGTCTTTATTCATCTTAAAGAAGAGCATGATTTGACAATATTATCTCCCTTAATTTAGCTATAAATAGAGAAATTTATAATCATTGAAGGACAAGAAATATTTTTGTATGAATCAAAGGCTAATAATAGCCTCTTATTCTGCAAAGTTTTATTCTGCTAATATTAAGATTCTTGCACTGTTCTTGTCTCTGGGGAGATCGATTCAAAGCCCAAGCTTATCTTCTCTTTAACTATTCTTATTTTGCTTGCTTTGTTCTTATTATTTTATTTTATCGGATCAATTTAATCCACATGTCTATAAAACCATGTTACAAATTCAACTGTACTTTTTTACGGGTAAATAGTTTGGCGCCCAACGTGGGAATAGACAATTGCGGTTTTACTTTAATCTATTAGTCTTTTAATAGCACATGTTAAACTTTTTTTGTAGTAAGTAAAAAACATCTATGACACTCAATAATGTTAACAACTCGCTCAATGTCGGAACAAACAACGTCAATGAGCATGTGGACAATTTTCAAGGTGAAGATAAGCAGGATGATTCAACCAGTGAAATCTATATCGATGGAAATGAGACAACTTCCGTCCGGGAGCAGCGAAATACTCGGAGTGCGAGGAGTCCTGCCCCTGATGATATGGATGATAAACCTGTTGTCGAGACGGTAAAAGTTTTGAGAGCACGACAAAGGAAAATCATGAATCATCTCACAAGACATGACCAAATAATGACTGAACTCCAGCAAGCGCTATCGGTTGCTTCCAATAATTCCAATGGTGAAGTTCGAACGCCTTTTAGCGTGCCAAAAAATTGGACAGCGCCAAGAATCGGTAACATCGCTTCAAGGGAGGGGTTCATATCGAACAATAATCAAGCTGGTCGTGTAGGCAATGGATACGAAAATGAAAACAACACATATGGTCCTTTTAAAACCGAGCTCATGAGGTTCATGAGGGAAATGAATGATCGGATGGATCAAAAGGCTAAGGAATTCCACACACTGATGGATCAGATCTCGAGGGCACCTCCGGTCTTGAAGGGCCCAGACACAGAAGTATATTCACTTGTCATTCAAACTAAGTGCGGCCCTAGAGTTGATTCCAAAGAGATACAAGATCTTGGATATTCCAAATACGATGGAACTGCAAATCTGCAGGAACACATCACAACCTACTCTATGGCTCTGAGGGAAAATTATTTGGCTCCGCATGAGATCAAATCAGTTTTGCTAAAAAAAAATTGGCGAAACCCTAACAAAGGGGGCTTTAAACATGGTATTCACTTTTACCTGGACACTCAATTGATTCTTTTGAAATTCTTGTAGATCCTTTCATCAAAGGTCATGTTGGGGCAAGAAAAGTCCAAGCTAGGAAGGAGGATATATTTAGAATCTCTTAAGAAGATTCTAAGTTGCTACAGGAGTTCGTGATCCGATTCCAAGAGGAGAGAATGATGTTCCCGGTAGTACTGGATAGTGCTCACCAAAGGTCTCAATCCCTTAAGCTCTGATGCCTCGAGGAAGATGAAAGAATGTCTATTAGAATATCAGGCAACCATATGGGCTAATGTCCATAATCGCTATGAATCAATAATTAGAATTGAAAATGATCAGTTGGGTTCTTCGACGTCTTACAAATAGAAAAGTCGTGATCAAAATCAAGAAAAATTCAAAAATGATCTTGATACGGAAGGGAGACCAACCAAGAGTTATTTCAACCATATGTATCTAAAGAAAGATCTGATGGACGTGGAGTTAAAATCTTTCAGCCATCTGAAAGATTCGGATCGGACAAAAAGACAGATCGTGGATGGAGTAGCAGAACTTTGCAGGATAAAGAACCATCGATGTCCCTGGATTCAGGATATCCCCGGTTAGCGGATTATAATTTCAATATCAGTTTCGTAGAGTTGGTTTCATCTATGAGACACATCAAGGAAGCAAGATTCCCAAAGCCAATTCAATCAAACGCCAGTCAAAGATATCCTAATATGTGGTGCGAGTTTCATGGTAAACTTGGTCATAGGACTGGGGATTGCTGGAACCTTCATAAAGAGGTAGTAATATTGTTGACGAATGGTCATCTTAGAGAGTTTTTAAGTGACCATGCTAAGGACAATTACTGTAAGATTCAGGATGCAATGGAACCGGCAAAGCCAACCACAGGGTCTCCCCGACTTACAATAAACTAAATTTTTGGTGGGGTTGAGGTCAATGAGGTGATGTTTTTTGCTACAAAAAGATGAAGATATTTGTCACTCATGGTAAGAGGATCCGAGAAACGTCAGAAGATGATGAAGTCACCTTAACTGAAGAAGATGTTGATGGCCTTATCTTACCATACAATGATGCTCTAGTAATATCTTTAAATATTTTAGATTTTAAAATTAAGTCAGTGTTGGTTGATCCAGATAGTTCAGCAAATATTATCCAATTGAGGGCCTTGGAACAAGAAAAGCTGACTGGAAATATAGTTCCGACAACAAACCTTCTGGATGGGTTCAACCTAACAATCGTGTCGACCCCATGAAATATGCCGAAGGGATGACGAAATCCACTTTGTTCGAAGCTGTGAATGGCGATATGGGTTATAATGTGATTCTTGGTAGACCATTGAACCACGAAATGAAGGTTGTGCTTTTAACTACAGAAATCGGGGTCAACTTTCGTTTTAGGGACAATTAAGAAAGAGACATCGAATATTTACCAGGTGCCCAGATCTTTCCAGGTACCAGAAGAAAAAGATGCAACAAAGTCAATCACAGAAGAGCTTGAACATATCGTTTTGCTCAAGGAATTTCTGGAAAGAAAGGTTTACTTGGGAACGAGGTTGAGTCCTGAACCCAGGCTTAAAGTTATTGAATTTCTTAAATTTAACATTGATTTTTTTGTGTAGTCTCATTTAGATATGATAGGTATCTCACTAGAAGTAGTTGTCCACAAGCTAAGTTTGGACCGTAATTTTCCTCCGATAAAGCAGAAGAAGTGGCTGATAACCGAGGTCAGAAATAGATTTGTGAAAGAGAAGCTAACTATGTTGCTTAATATAGGCTCAACATGTGAAGTAGATTACCCTGTTTGGTTAGCTAACATAGTGGTCGTACCAAAACAGAATAATAAATTTAGAATATTTATAGATTATAAGGATTTAAATATGGCGTGCCCTAAAGATTCTTTTCCATTGCCAAATATCGACCAAATAATCGATGCCACGGTTGGGCATGAGTTTCCTTGATGCATACTCCGGATATAATCAAATTAGGATGCACCCGAAGAATCAAGAAAAACTTCTTTTATTATAAATTTTGGTACATATTGCTATAATGTGATGCCTTTTGGGCTTAAAATGTCGGAGCCACTTATTAGAGGCTCATTAATAAGATGTTTGAACGTCAAATTCATAAAACCGTGGAAGTTTATAGTGATGACATATTGGTTAAGTCTCTTAGTGAAGGGGATATTTTGACCCATCTTCAAGAAACATTTGACATTTTGAGGAAGTACAACATGAAGCTTTACTCGGAGAAATGCGCTTTTGGAGGTCGGTCCAGGAAGTTTCTTGGCTTCTTGGTTTCACAAAAAGGAATTGAGGTAAATATTGATAAGATTAAATCCATAGAAGATATTCTTGACCAACTAAAAAGCGTAAAGGAAGTGAAAAGGTTGACCGGCAGGTTGGCGGCCCTTAGCAAATTCATATCGAGGTCGTCGAAGAAATGTCATCGGTTCATTTCATTATTAAAAACGAAGAATAATTTTTCGTGGACACCGGCGTGCAAGCAAGCATTAAAAGACTTGAAGAAGTACTTGTCCAGTCCTCTATTGATGTCTAAACCAAAGGATGGAGATCAGTTGCTAATCTATTTGGCGATATCGAAAGTAGCAGTGAGTGGTGTTCTAGTCTGGGAGGAAGAAGGTAAGCAATTCCCTATAAATTATATTAATAAAATATTGTCAAGTGCAGAGACACGATATTCGCACCTGAAAAAGTTAGCTCTAGCTCTCGTAGTTGCCTCTCGAAAGCTCAGACCTACTTTCGATGTCACCTAATAGCTATTGTGATGACTTTTCCCCTGAGGAACATCCTTCATAAACCTGAATTATCGGGTTAATTGCCTAAATGGGCAGTCAAAATTAATGAATTTGATATTGAGTATAAACCGCTAACTCCGATTACGTCACAAGTTTTGGCCAACTTTATGACTAATTTTAGTCCGAGGATGATGTCTTTAGCTGCAAAAGAAGCAGTTCATGTATAGGGGACTACTTCCGGTGTATGGACCTTGTTTACGGATGGCGCGTCCAACATAAAAGGTTTTGATCTTTGAATAGTATTAATCACTCCTTCAGGATAAATCCTAAGACAGGCCATCCGAACTGTTTCGTTGACTAACAATGAAGTAGAGTATGAGACTATGGTTGCAAGACGTGAATTAGCCCCGGGACTAGGCTTTGAGGTGATTGAAGTAAAGTGCGACTCCTGCTGGTGGTAAATCAGATCTATGGGATATTTTATGCCGAAGAAGAGTGTATGCAGCAGTATTTGAATAAATTTCAAATTTTTCTCTCCCGGTTCAGGGTGTGGTCAGTGATCCCTATTCCAAGAAAAGAGAACGTGAAAGTGGATGTGTTTTCTAACTTAGGTTCGTCTACAGAGATAAAAGGCACTTATTCCAGTGGAGTTGTTCAATTGTTTCATTCAGTCCGAGATGTGGATGGCTACTGCAAGGTTAATTCAATGAATCTAGTCTGGGAATTGAGAAATGAGTTTATATAGTATTTAAGGCATGGAAAATTGTCTGATGACTCTAAAGCTTCTTAAAAATTACGAACAAAAGAAGCCCGGTATCTTATTGATGGACAATTATACAGGAGGTCTTTTTAGGGTCCGTTGGCTCGGTGCTTAGGACCAACAGAAGCTGATTATGGGATGATGGAAGTTCATGAAGGCGTTTGTGGAAATCATTCCAGTGCAGATGCATTGGTGCTCAAATTAATGAGAGCCGGTTATTATTAGCCCCTAATGGAGCAGGATGCAAAGACGTTTGTGAAAAATATGATAAATGCCAACATCATGTTCAATTGGTACATCAGCTAGAAGAACTTTTGAATTCAGTAGTGTCACCCCTGCCGTTCATGAAACGGAGGATGGATATAGTTGGTTCTTTGCCTCAAAGATCTATACAGGTAAAATTTCTTTTAATTTTGATTGATTATTTTACTAAATGAGTTGAAGCATGTTCTTTCAAGAAAGTTGGAGAATGAGAAGTGATTGATTTCATTTGGATCACATTATTTGCCAGTTTGGAGTGCCAAAATAAATTGCTTGTAACAATGGGCCACAATTTATAGGTTCCAAGATTGCTAAATTCTTAGAGTGATTGAAGATTAAAAGAATCACTTCCTCCCCATACCATCCAAGTACTAACGGAGAGGCAGAGTCAACTAATAAGGTGATAATTCAAAACCTCAAAAAGAAATTAGAGGGTGAAAAAGACAGGTTGCATGTAGAGTTACCGGGAGCATTATGGGTGTATAGAACAACGTAAAGTCGAGCACAGGAGAAACACCTTTTTTTCCTTGTGTGCAATACGAAAGCCTTGATTCTGGTGGAGTTAGGTGAACCGACCATGAGATTTTTCTGAAGAACGAGCAGGAGAATGACGAAACAATGTTGATTAAGTTGGATTTTCTTGAGGAGCATTGAAACTTAGCTTATGTAAGAATGATGATACAAAAGCAGAAGATGGAAAGATGTTACAATTGTAGAGCAAATCTTTAGTTCTTTAAAGTTGGAGACTTGGTCTTATGGAATGTTACTCATAATACCCGGGAAAATGGTCAGGAAGTTGGGACCGACTTGGGAAGGGCCTTATCGGATTTCAGCTATAACCGGTAAAGGTTCATATCAACTGAAAAATCAAGATGGAGTAAAATTACAAGCAATTGGAACGTGACTCACCTCAAAAGGTTTCTATTGTTGAAGATCCTTAATTATACTGAAAGTACGCGCTGCACTCTTTGTTTCTTCATCTAGTTTTTATCCCAAATGGATATTTGTGCCATGGATTTTAATGAGACAGTAACATAAAGTGTACTCCAAAGAGGAATTGGTGATAGCAACAGGAACTCCAGTGTTCGAATTCTCATACTTTGCATCCGAACACTGGCGGAATTATGCATATCAGACCACTGAATGTGTCAATGCTAGCCTCAAAAGGCAAATGGAAAATCTAGAAACATAATGATACCGGGGACTGGTAGAACCGAGAATATATTTTGAACTTAAAAGTTCAGTTTCTATGAAAGTTCTTGAGTCATGACTGGGGACTGTATATCTAAGTCAATAAAATAAGAAGTACAATTTAGCCACATGTATTGGCGGTTTTATTTACTTAAGCAAATGTACAAATTTTTTGGTTTATGTAAACTTAATTTTAGAAATATAAGGAATAAATAAAAGTTCTTTTGTTTTTAATTTATTTTTTTTCCAAGTGACATGGTTTTTCTTTTATTTGAATGTTACTTAAACTTCAAATTCAAGTGCCGAAATGAACACGAGAAGTCCTCTTCAAGAGCACCAAAAATATAAGGGCCCCCTCTTATGAAACCTTCACAATTAAAGGTTACAAACTGGAAGGTATCAATACCTGGTATTAAAGTTACCGAATATAAAAATTCCCCGACTTTATCAATAGAAAAATAAACGATTAGAAAAGATATCCTTTGCTCAAAAGTTAAGTAAAAAGGATATCTTATTTTTCAAAATTCCGGACCCAATAGAAACCCCGGGATAATTACAAAGGATTAAAAAAAAAAAAAGAACAACAAAAATTACATCAGCATGCCTTATCAGAAGATTTTGAAGGATGGGAAATCTCCGCTGCATCTTTTGAAGATGAAGGTTGCTCGACATCTGGTTCAACATCTTTGCCCTTATCTTCATCGTCGTCTTCACCTTCTTCCTCAGTTTCCGAGGACTCAGAGCAAGTGCTCGAGGAGCTTGAAGCAGTGGGTCAGGCAGGAATGTTCTCGAAGGTAGTTGTCTCTACGGCAACAGCTTCAGCGATGCAATCATCTATATCTGAATTGCCATCTTTGGCATCCTCCAAAGTTTCTTCCTCATGTGATAAACAGCATGAGTTATCTCAAGCAAGAAAGAAACTTCTGGATCTTGGAGTTTGGCTTGGAGTCTTTGAATTTTTGACTGCAATCGCTCGTTCTCGACCTTCAAAATGTTATAGGCCCGGGAAAGATCGATATTGGTCTTAGCATGCTCATGGTTTTGTTCTATGACCTTCCGGGGCATCTCCTCCATTCTTGCCCTCTTCTCTTCAGCCGCAGTAGCTTCTTCAGTTTTGGAATGTAAGTTTACTTTCACGTTGTTAATTCTTTCCATGAAAGTAGACTCGCACTCGGCCGCAAGTTTACGCCATCCTGTAGCTCTGACCACTTGACCTTCAATTCTGCAAGCTCAGCATACAACTGAGTGGAATCTTGGCTATAGGTAATCTTTTCTTGCGCAGTTTGCTCCAAGTCGGCTTCAAGTTTGTCCATGTGAGCAAGCTTTTGCCTCTAGAGCCGGGAAGCGCTCAGCAAATTGATCACACTCAGCCTTAAGTACTTCTTTATCCAGGATCATCTTTTGTAAGCCCTCGGGGAAAAGAGGCTAGTCTATAAAGTCAAAGATTAAAGTTATCAAATATGGTGTTTAACAAATATAAAGAAATGAGAGAAGAATGAAATCACACCTGAGTAGCAAGATGCATGTTGTTGTTGATCAGACATTCAGCAAAAAGAGCATCCATTTTCCTTCGGTGTTTATTCAAAGCCAGAGGCTTCAAGTAGTTGGCCAACCGTTTTGGAGAGTAAGTGACATTCATCTGAACCCGAAAAGGTAACATTTCAATTACCGTTAGGGTTTCAGATATAGGATAGGAAGGCATTTTCTATGTTCCCTTGATCGGGCGATCGAGGGGAACGCTCTTCTTGCTCTTGTTCAGTGGGGACTGGTGGCGAGGAAGGAGCTGGTGATGGAATAGAAGTTGGAGGAGCATCATAAGCAGAACCCTTCAGATAGGAGGCGATAATTAGGGCCCGAAAGCAAGATTTGGTCATTTCAACCAATTCGAACTCTTGAAATGGTCTGTAGGAGTTCTTCTTCTTCTTCTTCTTCTTCTTCTTCTTCTTCTTCTTCTTCTTCTTCTTCTTCTTTGAAGAGAACCCATTTCATTATGATCTTCGATTTCTTCTCTATCAAGGGGAATTGTGGTCGGTCCTTCCGGGATCTCTTTCGTAATTGGTGGGTTCTCTTAAACCTCAGCCTTAGAAGTACGCTTTCTTTTTTGTTCTTTTTCTTTGGGATGGGGACTTAGAGAAGATGCACCTTCACTGGAAGCAAGAGCGGCATCACGAGCCCTCTTCCGGTCAAGAAACTCTTGAAGCTGTTGTTGTGCCACCTTCGGGTCGTGTGAAACCACTCAGTGGGATAGACAGAAGACCCTTTCGGAAGGCCTGACATATTGATGTGAGAATAGTTAACTATTAAATGGAGATAAAAGTTAAGAAAGGAATAGAAAAGTTTAATTCTCGTCATGGTTCTTGCCCTTCCTGTTCTTCCTGATTGAAATTTTCTTCCACATACGAGAATCCAGTGTGAAAGTATCCCAAATTTTCTGAACCTATTGGGTCAAATTCTCAACTGCTGAAGGAACCCAAAGGGTGGCTAGAATAGAAGAAAGAAAAGCTTAATAAAGAGAGGGGATACCTTCAAGATAGTAAAAGAGGGATATTGAAGAAAGCTTACGAGTATAGTTCCAAGCTTTGGGGGTAAGAGATGTTGACTCCGGTAAAATATCTCCGGGAGCGATAACAACAAACCTCTTCATCCAATCACAATCGTTGTCATCAGCTACATTGGTGACTATGGAATTGTGACTCGTTTACTGAGTTTGATCACGCCTCCACGGAAAATTTAAGGGCATAAAGATTGATCAAATATGCAGGAGTAAGGTCTTCTTGAGCCTGGGAACACATGTATCAGAGGAAAGTCACCATACACCATATTCTCGGCCCCACTTGAGCCAAACAAACTTGATAGTTCCGATAAAATTCCAAGATGATTGAGTCTATTTCCTTGTCAAGTCTTAAAGTAAAGGGTATGTGTAGACGTAAATGTACTCAGGTCTGCTGAATGTAATCCTCTCCACTTCACTAGAGGCTAAAACCTCAATGTTCTTCTATTCACAGTCCTCTTTTACAACAGGAATACTAGCCGGGCAAATAGATGAAATGTATTCACCAACAACTTGTTTCTATCATCGTCAAGGGCAGAAGATTCCTTTCGACTATGAAGATCCTTTTCGAAAGACAACTGAGAAGGGATGATCGTGTTTGTAGTGGGAAGCCCAGCGTCAGGTTTCTTAGACTTGTTCTTCTTGGGTGGATCGTCGTCGATGTAGGCCCCGATCCTAATGGATGAAGAAGTTAAAATAAAGTTATGTTGTTTAGGGATAGAAGATGTGTTACCAGAGGAAGAAATAGCAGAAGACATGGTGATGAGAAGTACGAATTTATAAATTTTACTGAGAAAAGGGGAGTTGCAGGAAAAATTTAGGTAGACTCGGAGAAGAAAGGTTGTAAAAGTAGTGAAAGGGGAGAAGCTTATAGGAAGCCCAGTGCAAGGCCATCGTTACCTAGGTAACTGGCGAAAACATATGTCGACTCACCGGTCAACACATGTTAGGCTCACTAAATGCAAAGAAACATGTGTCCTTTCAAGTGTCAGAAACCGTTGAAAAACTTTTCCCGCAAGAAAAAAGGTCTTATCTACTTTCCGGTCACATCAAGTTAAGTCACCAGAAAGTGGGGGGACTATCTGTGTTGGATAAAATTAACAGATGAGAAGTGGATGCTTTTCGAATTGACATGTGGCAATGAAGACAGTTAGGAGATGAGTCAGCAAATAGCTGACACAGGGTACAAACATGTGACCGATACTGTATAAGTTCCAAAGGCATCAAAGCCGAAGTTGAGAATTTGAAAGTAAGGTACCGATTGAAGAAGACAACATTAAAGGAGCAGGCGTTACAGAAAATCATAGCATTTACTCTCAACCGTTATGCAGCTATTAAGAGGGGTCTTTATTCACCTTAAAGAAGAGCATGATTTGAGGATCTTGTCTCCTCTAATTTAGCTATAAATAGAGAAATTTGTAATCATTGACGCACACAAAATATTTGTATAAAACAAAGGCTAATACTATTCTCTTATTCCGCAAAGTTTTATTCTGCTAATATTAAGATTTTGACATTGTTCTTGTCTCCGGGGAGATCAATTCAAAGCCCAGGCTTGTCTTCTCTTCAATTATTCTTATTTTGCTCGCTTTGTTCTTCCTTATTTTATTTTGTCAGATCAATTTAATTTACATATTTATAAAATCACGTTATAAGTTCAACTGTATTATTTTACGGGTAAACAATTTTATCTTTTCTGTAAACTTTGAGATCGACAAAGACAAAGTGAGCAAAATCACATAGAAGGGATCATTCTCCTGTTATTAATGAGGGAAAAGGATCATTAATTTGAATTCGCTTATCAGTTTTTTTTTTTTTTCCTGCATTCGACTTTTGCCAATGGCTCTGCAATCTTTGCCATGCTTTCTGCGTTCATCATCTTCTTGTGGGGTGTGAGACCATGTGATTTATGAGTCTGTCAATCCAAAGGCTGAACATACCACGCCCCACATGTACTATGCTGGTGCACAAATAAGAGATATTTTATTCCCTTTTTTTCTCCATGTTCTTCTTTATGCACAAAAAGCTCAGTCATTCCTTGATTACTCTTGCATTTCTTGGGTCTGTTGTTTTACTTTGGAAAAATAATATTGTATATTCGCTATAAAAATAATAGTCGAAAAAATATATAAAATTTATATATTTTTTGTATATATATACATTATGTATGTTATATACAAAAATTATACAAATTTTATACACTTTTTCGGATACCAAATGTAAATAGTTTTTGCTCCAAAATAAAAGTGATAATACCCCTTTTACTTTCAACTATCATGTCATCCAAAGATCAGGTTTCATCTTGTAGCCAAACAAACATGGTAAATGAAAGATTAATCTAAGAGGAGCATACGAATAGGTGTTTGAAGAACAGGAAGGTATAAGTAAAACGTTTTTCTATTTAATATTGAATTTCTGGAGATATTTACTGCACCCTATGGTTTGAGATCAAAACTTTTGATATCTGAGTCCTAGATTTAGGCAAAAAAGAAAAAAAAACTACTCTAAATTAATCATTAAGCACGTCAAAAAAATGATCATTAAGCACTACAAACAAAATGATAACCAAAAGGTTATACCATAAGGGTATGTTTGGTTGGAATTTCCATAGGTACCCGAAAAATTCGACAAAACTTCTACGTATACATGGATATGTTTTTTTTAAAATTAGTGATATACTAGCGTGAGACCCTATATACAATGCAGATTTTGGCTGAATATAAAAGTGAATCCGCTACCTTCAAATTCTGGATCCGCCTCTGATAGTAGGAATACTGTTTATACTCGATAAAAGTCAACCTTTGTAATTAAATTATTGCTGCCATTTTTTTATAAGATTATGTTGGTCTATATATCGAATATATTTCGAGCGCATTACCTAAAACTAGTACCAATATCAGATGTTATGCACACTAATACTTTAGCTAATGAAAAGAAATCACTTAATAATATTTTTTTTCTCCATTAGAATTAAAACAGTGTTCCCCTATAATTTTTACTAATTTTATTGAACGCCTAGATCACGCAACCTTTGGTTATACTAAATCTGACGATGTAAGAAGTTTTTACAACGTTATGATAAATTTCCTATCATTTATTATAGGATATCAATCAAGTGCTTATTAAATAAAATAACCTCCGATCATCTTTTAATTTACTTAATTGTATAAATATGTTTAATTCACCAATACAATAACTGACACTCTTAATTATTGCTACCATTTGTCAAGGAACCTCATAGGCCTCTGTTTATAGACAAGATTCAAGAGCCATAGCACTTGCATCAAGCATTCAAACCTCACTCTCTTCTACAACAAACACACACAAATAGGCCTCTCTTATGTACTTCTTTGCATCACTCTTTTAGCTACAGAGAGGCTTATTTGTTCCTCATTTTCAAGAAAACTCAGCTATGGCTAAGCTTGTTTCAGTTTTCCTTTTGGCCCTCCATGCCATCGACATGGTTGGAAGACACTGTATCACAAGCCCTGCATGTTCTTTTGTCAAAAATGTTGCAACAAGTGCTTGTGTGTTCCACCTGGTTACTATGGAAACAAAGGTATTTGCCCCTGCTACAACAACTGGAAGACCAAGGAAGGAGGACCCAAGTGCCCCTAACTTCATGGACCCATCTACATTTTTGTCAGTGCATGACTTAATTCCTATTTTCGACTCGAATTATAATTATATACAGATAAAATTTGTGTCACGAAAGAATAGTCAATCTGGGTTTTAGTTATATGATATTTCTATACTTACTGTCTGTTTACTTTACCCTGATGAAGTTGTGTTTTTCTTTGTCTTCTTTACCTTTTAACTTTTATCAGAATCAAGATCACAAGTTGTATGACCTTAATATCCCATTAAAGATCATCAACATTTATGGTTTAGAGCTTGTTCTGGCCAAGCAGCCCAAAACTACTTATTTTGAAAAGTATTTTTGTTCAAAAATACTTTTAGAGATTAGCAGTTTGTGTTTGATCAATTCGTTTGAGAAGCGTTTTTTGCGATATTTGATAAATAAATTGTGTTTGGCCAATCTTTTCGAAAAGTACTTTTGCATGTGGGGTAAATATCTTTTGTCAGTTGGGTCGGGCCGGGCACTAAACGCCTAACGGGCCGATCTCGTGGGCCGCGGTCCCGGGCCAATCCCAGTCCTTAAATAAACGGGCTAAACGGTCTTTTTGTAGGAACCAACTCGGGAACAGGCCCACGAACTCATGGTCCAGGGCTACATGGGCCAGGCCCGCGGTCCCAAGGGCTAAATGGGCCAAACGGCTAAGCAGTGATTTTTAAAAATAAAATTAAATAGAAATTAGAGACAAAAATATGTTTAAAAAATATCTAAGGCAGTTCCTTATAAATTTATTATAGAATTGCGGCCTAAGTTTTTAATTCAAATTTAAAGATCAAAATATTATAAAAGATATTTAAGGCGATGCCTTGTAATTTTATTATAGCAATAAAAATATGGCAATATCTTTCTTAGTCTTCCTCGCCCCTAGAATGAGCACAACAAGGTGCTAATACCACCATTGAGAAGAAAAGGAACTAATCAAGATGTGCCAAAATACAAGTTACATAATACATACTAATTTTTGTTCATACAGATTACATACTATCTCTTACAAATTTCATAAATCCTTCAAAGTTCGGAGAAAGTTCCGTTGGTGGTAGCGCAAAAGTAGCTTGGTCATCGCCGCTTCCATTGTCGGGCGAAGTAGCATCCTCAGCAAATTCAGCTAGCATTTCTTCGTAAGCTTCGTCTTCCTCTGGTTGTAATTCAGCAAGTCTAAAATTTCTTCTTTCCGAACGGATCCAATCTCTGTAAAGTACTTATTTTTTAAGCTCTCCCTCATAGACGCTCTATAATCACCGATTTGAAGTCTTACTTGACTGAAAGTACTCTTCGGTGCCACTGTTGAAGCTTGAATAGTTAAAATGTCTGGGGCCATCCTTGAAAGAACTAGAAAGTGTTTTTCTTTGTCCTTCCATAGCAAAATATTAAAGGTGCCGTCTGGATTCACTTCCTCAAGTTGCTGTGACAAATAAACTTCAAGCTCATTTACTTGTGAAAAATCATTACTACTAGAACCAAAAGAACCCTTAAACCCCACCCAAGCACTAAGTCATCTTACTCCCGCATTTCTTTTAGAAGATTGAGAATCAGAAGAAGAAGGAGTTGGAACATTTGGACTACATGATTTAATGCAACTTGATAAGCATTATAAATAGCTTGATATTGATTTTGTAAGAAAATGAAAGAATGAGGGGGTATTTATAATTGAAGGGAAAAAGTGTAATAATGGAAAGTTTGGGGTTAAAACTAAGTTGGGGAGGTTAAATGGCTATTTTTTAAATAGCCAACGGCTATTTTTAAACCCCCAACAACTCTTTTTTTTTCAAAAGCCAAATGATTTTTTTTTTTTCAAAAAAAAAAATATCCGTTGGGCGCGTTTGGCCCGCCAAGGGACCGGTTTGGTCCTGATCCGGTCCTGGTCTCTTAGCGGGCAAAACGGGCCCAGTCCTAGTAGTTCCTAGTTAAGAACCGGCCCACGAGACGGGCACCAGCCCACCTCTAGTGGTCCAAACGGTCCCAGCTCACTTAGCCCACTTAGCTCGCGGGCCCGGACTGGTCCCGGACCTGGCCCGGCCCACTTGCCATCCTTAATTGCAACATTGAATAATCCCTTGGCCAATCTTCATTTCTCCACAAACTAATCATTTTGGTGTTGGTTGGTCTATTTCATATTTTCAGTTGACGGTAAAAGGTATGGTAGTGATAACGTTTCTGGCGATCTTCTTTGACTAGTTGAGATGACGAAATTAATGAAAACTTTCAGGGGTGGAAAGTAACATGTACTTAAAGAGGCATGTTAGTTTTGATTTTGACGAGTGTTGCCGAGATGCCATTTTTTTCGAGGGAACTCCTGTTGGAATAATTTTGATATTCTTTTGAGAAGATCTGATAGCTTGTTTGGACTAATTTCTAGACCGAGTTTTGGTTAAAATATGTACTAGGATATGAATTAATCAAATTTGATTTTTTACTATTGGAAATAGTAGCTGAGCAAGGAAAGGTTTTGGCAAAGGAAAGATACCAAAAGTTAAAAATTTGGTAAATTGGTTTAAAAAGGATGGGACCCAAACATTATAAATGTCAAATAATAAATAGTCTTAGTATATGACACCGTATTCATACCAGGCAATTGAGATACACGCTCCGAGTGAAGGGTTTATTATAAATATTTTTATCGAATTAAGGTGCTAAAATAGAAAATCGAAAGTTTATATGTCGATTTTAAAATCCTGTGCAGTCCTTTTTAAGTTTCCTCTTTACTGAAGCATCATCAAATGTGTTACCTTCGTTTTGATCTTATTATCTAGAGCCACTAAGCTAAGACACTGTCCTATTCCAGTAGAACTGAGACCATGAATTGAGTTGGGTGGCCCTCACGCTCCAGCACGCGCCGCCTGCCCGAGTGGGCTTCGCAGTCTATCTCCCGAAAATGATATTAGGTAGTCATTTTTAAATATATTGTTTAAAATATATTCATAGTTTATAATGTATTTAAAGATTGGTCAATTTTGCTTAAACTTTAGGACACAACGTCCTAGAATTTAAACCTCAAAATTCAAACTTCAGGACATCGTGTCCTAAAGTTCGAAAATTGTGTCCAGAAGTTCGAATCTTATGTCCTGATTTTTAAATTGGTAGTTCAGAAATTCAGGACACTTAATCCTGAATTTCAAATTAGCAGCTCAAAAATTCAGGATAGTAAGTCTTGAATTTCAAAATTCAAGGTACTTAGTCCTCAAGTTTGAGTGAATTCGCTAATCTTTAAACACATTATAAATTGTGAATATATTTTAAATAACAGACTTAAAAGTGACTATTGCTGTACTTTGCCCGCCCATCCCTGCCATGAGCCTCTTCCCAAAATTATGGGTCAGCTCGACTCTGCTGCTGAAAAACAATTTTTCTGTGGCCCGGATAATTTTTTTTTAATTTCTTTTTAGCTATTTAAATTTTATTAAAACGTAAAGTTTTATTCTAAACGTGTTTCAGAATTGATTTCAAGCACCTATTGCTCAAAAATCATCAAAAACAAGCCAAAATTTTATCAAAATAGTGGAGTTTTTTGGACGGCAGGTTCGGTCAATTTCCGGCCAAAAAACTTTATTTAAAAACTAATAAAAGTACTAAACTTATTTTAGAACTAATTTTGATCATCAATTCCTAGAAAATCGTTCAAATTGATCTATATGATCAAAAATTGATTGATTTTAACATACTCTAACGGATTTTCCTTAAACTAATCCAAAATTTCGATCATAATCACAATTGATTATATGATTTTGCTCAAAAGAATATGGGTAACAGATTACCCAACTTAATTTACACTAAAATTCCATGAAACACAGAGTTCTAAATTTTTGAGTTTAAATTCGTAGTAATAAAATCCTAAAATTTTAAAATTTAATATCTCACAAACTATAAAGCCAAAATTTTGTGATCTACCCATCGTCAAAAAGCTCTCGATGAGATCTTAAAAAACCTATAGTTTCCTGCAAAATCTAGGCAGATTCGAATATGAAACATTGCAATTACAATTCAGGATTAGTTATAAAAATCCTAATTTGAAGTATTGCATACAATCATGTCGACAACCAAAACACGAGCCCATGACTTTGATATCTATGAAATATTTAATTTTAAATACTAGTTTGGTAGACTTATGGATTTTTCCTTAGTGAAAGTGGCTATGCAGCAAGCATAACTTGCGTCGCTGGTCGCTAGGAATCCTCGGTAGACGGATGAATTCTCTTATTTCCAAAATCTATATAACCTCTAGAAGATGCGGAGAGATTTTCTTTATGTACCCTAGCAATCATCGCTTAATAGAAATATCTTTCTTTTTCAATACTCATAATGGTGTATTTATATTATATAAAAAGGGGTTTTAGGAGGAAGACTAGCTAATGAGTTAATAAGCTAATTAGCACCCCTTATGGTTAGATCCAATCCAATAGTAATTTTCCGAGGTAAGTAGTACCCAAACCACCTGTATTGAAGTGATTTTTTACCTTTTTTATTTTCTTCCCAATGTTGAGGCCTTCGGAGGAAGAAAAAATATAGTTGGACAAGAGCAGCTGCACAACATAATGATGTCATCATTGTCTTCAATTATGGTAGGTTCATCGAATTCACACATGAGTTTCGAATTCTGTTTCTGTGATGGATTAGGTGGATATCGGTAAGGGTATTTGAAATTGTCGCACAGGCTATTGATACTCATGGTATGGGGAGAGTCATGGTTTTTGGTCGGCCTGAATTCAAGAAATGACTTAGTAGCATGGCTTCTTAGCTGGGGAGAGTACTGTTCAGTAAGTTGGATCCCATGGGCTTTCCTTTGTCTTATCGCGTCGGGACTTTTGGTAAATATTCCATCAAAATCACTTTGACAACCTTTTCATTACCAATGTTATATTCTTAGTTTACTGTCATAATCATTTCTTGAAAACTCGATAGAGCCACACCACCTCAGTTATTGCTGTGTAATAGAAGAGACATGCTAATTTGTTGACCACTAGTTAGAAGAATGTGATCATCTGAATTTAAAGTGTGTGAAAATGTTATTTCTAACTTGATGTAGAGCACTTTTAACCAAAAAAATAAAATAAAAGAAGTTCGTCTTAACTGTTGTAACTGCAGGATTCAATGGACTAATGGACTATGGTGGATTTTTTAAGGTCTGCAAGCCAAAGCCAGGACAGAAAGTTTTCATCTCTACAGCTTTTGGTTCAGTGGGACATTTTGTTGGACAATATGCTACACAATTTGGATGCTATGTTGTTGGCTGTGAAAAGGTTATCCCTTTTCTTAATATGCTCCCTCAATGTAGTAATTATTTTTTTTAAAATGCAAAATACATCAAATGCGACCTGACCTGGTAATCAAATTCCTCTTACACACCTGTTGATTATGAAAATAATTTTGCACACCCAAATCTTTTAAAGTGTGTTTATTACACACCATTTTTAATACATGGCACCCGCGTGTTCTTCACATAACATAGGTGCGTGAATGCAAAAAAAGCATTATGTCAGAAGCTTTCTCTTTTTACTGTCTCCTTTTTACACCAATTTAAGAAAAAGAAAATAACCCCTCCCACTCTTGTCTTCTTCCCCGCCCCAAGCCCCTGTCCCAAACCATCCCTCCTCCAATTGCATCAATTCAGCTATGAAATATATACAAAAGGACGTGGGTTCCTTACCTAAAAACATCCTCAACCACATACACACAACTCGCCAGAGCCCATTCTGCAGCTAATCCCCTCGCCCCTCTCATCTTCTATTGTCGAAGTAATGCAGCAGCCATATCCAATTGGGTTTTTTGAAAATTATTTATTTATGTTAGATTTAAAACTTTATCACAGGTTTTGCGAAGGTTGGGTGAAAAATTCAGAAATCACCATTGTTGAGCTACTGAAAATTCAACTGGATCTTGTTAATTTTGGATTGTTGAGAACTTGTAACTCGATTTTGATTGACTGGTTAAGGTTACTTGGTAATCTCTTCCAATTTGTGGCAGAGTGTTGAAAATCCAATTAAGACGCTACTTGATAATTTCTTCCTATTTATTCCTTTGTGACTCAGTCCAGAAAGGAATAGTAATTACAAAGGTTTTAAAAGTTTTTTTTTTCGGTCCTTTGATTCAAAGTTAATTTTTTTTTGGTCTTAGCTGGAAATCTTTCTCACGAACAATGATAGTGACAACCATGGTGGGGAAGATGAAGAAGGGAGTATATATGTAATTGTAAGTATGTTTATATTTTCTAAAGTTAATGAAACATGTCACGAGCATATTGGTGCGTGATACACACATATTTAGTGAAACTGGTCAAGCATGAAAGTGGTGTGTAATCGATACACCTTTGAAAGGTCTGCTTGTGTAAAAATATTTTTATGTTCAACGGATGTGTAACAGAGATTTGAGGACAAGTTCAGATGATATTTTATATATTTTGCCTTTAAAAAAATAAAAGATGGAAGACATCAACCTTAGTTTATTTATGGCGGAAAGAAAAAGTTATTTTTGATGGTGCATTCAACTATAAGGAAGAATCTATATTAAGACTTCACCCCAAAGCAGCAGTAGCAATCATGAACATGTACGGAAAAGTAACAGTTTGTGGGGTCATTTCGGAGTACAAAAACACCAGCAAAGAGCAGTCCCTGACATGATGGATGTGTTGGGAAAAATATGATGTTTCGCCCTGGAATAATATTTACGGTAAAGAACAATATATAAAAGAGTAATAACGATACCAAATCTTTTAATAGGATAAAATATAATACCCGAGCGAAATAATATAATACCACTATAATATTATAACTTGGCAGTGTCAAAAGACTACGACAACTTCAAAAGAAATAATACTCTTTATTTTAAATATCACACTACGATATTACTCCAATCTTTATTTGTCTCACAGACTACAATATGTGAATTACTCTCTCTACGCTTTATTTTCACTCTATTTGGTGTGTTTCACCAAACCAAACCAATCAAAATTTGTTCCGTTGTCTACTTGCCAATTTGCAAGATTGCAAATTGGTTATGAAATTTGGTTCCACTGCCCAAGCTTAGATCTGCCCACTTTTGCCTTTATTCCAACCAATCACATCTCTTTCTTTTCTTTTTTTTTGTTTATTTTATTTAGGGACCCACTTAATTTTGATTTTTCTTCTTCATTCCAAATCTTGATGTCAATCTCTGGAAGTCAATAAATTTGGATAATTTTGTCCCACTCTCCATTGGTGTGTTCACATGGTTGCAACCAAGTATGTTGAACTTCTTCAATATCTCTTTTGTATAGCTTTCTTGAGAGATAAAAATTCCATCGTCCATCTGCTTCACTTCTAAGCCCAAGTAGTATGACATGAGCCCCACGTCCGTCATCTCGAACTCACTGAATATATCTTTCTTGAAAGCTTCAAACAAGCTTGGGTTATTACCCGTAAAAATAAGATCATCAACATAAAGACAAACAATCAAGATATCTCCATTAGTATGAACTTTAAGGTAAAGAGCATATTCACGGAGACAACGAGTAAACTCATTGTCTTGAAAATACTTGTCGATGCGACATCAAGATATCTCCATTAGTATGAACTTTAAAGTAAAGAGCATACTCATGGAGACAACGATTAAACATATTGTCTTGAAAATACTTGTCAATTCAACTATTCCATGTCAGCGGGGCTTGCTTCAATCCATATAAAACTTTGTTCAACTTCAACACTTTATCTTCATGGTTTTTGACCACGAAGCCCAATGTTTGTTCAACGTAGACTTCTTTTTCAAGATATCCATTCGAGAAGGCTGACTTGACGTCTAGTTGATGGATCTTCCACTTCATTTGCGCCGCCAAAGAGATCAGCAAAAGAATCATCTCCATGTGGACAACAGGTGCATAGACTTCTTCATAGTCAATGCCTTGCCTTTGCTTGTAGCCTTTATCCACAAGTCGTGCCTTGTATCTCTCCACATCTCCATCAGCATTCTTCTTTGTCTTGTATACCCATTTCACTCCAATTGCGCGATGACCTTGGGAAGTGTTGTTAACTCCCAAGTGTTATTCTTCTCTATTGACTCGATTTCCTCCTGCATGGTGTGTCTCCACCTTTTGTCTGTAATAGCTTCATCAAAGTTCATTGGTTCACTATCAGCAAAGAGACAATATAAAAAATCAAAATTAGTAACTTCTTCTGTGTCATCATAGAGCTCTTGTATACTCCTAGTCCTTTGCGGTTGTTCATTTGAAATTTGTTGAGAAGAAAGAGATGCAACATTGGTTAGAGAAGGAGGTGGAGTTGTATCCTACACAAGTTCCACGTTCTCTGGTTCTTCTTCATCACCAAAGTATGGAAGAAATTAAAATCATATGAAGTTTCTTCCTGAGCTTCATAATTCTATGCCAATTCTTCATCAAATTCAACATCAGGACTCACCACTACCTTGCCTCTGCTTGGATTGTATAACTTGTAGCCTTTTGAACTTGTATCATATCCAACAAACACATGCTTGACACTTCAATTGTCAAGCTTCACTCTCCCTTGATGTGGCACATGAGCATAGGCTATGCTCCTAAAGACTCTCAAGTGCTTGACATTGGGCTTTCTTTTACTCCATGCTTCTTGAGGATTTTGATCTCTAACATTTCTTATTGGATACCTATTGGTCAAATAAACTGCACAAGAAACAGCTTCGGCCCAAAATTCCTTGGGCATACTTTTAGCTTTCAACATACATCTAGCCATATTAAGAATCGTTCGATTTTTTTCTCTCTGCAACTCTATGTTGTTGGGGTGAATAAGGTACCGTTAGAGGGCCACGAATTCCATGAGACTGACAAAAGTTATTAAATTCTTTTGAAGTGAATTCGCCTCCTCTATCAGACCTTAAAACTTTTATTTCACAACTATTTTCTTTTTCCACTAGCACTTTGAAATTTTTAAAAGCAGTAAAAACTTCAAATTTTTGGTTCAAGAAATAAACCCATGTCTTTCTACTAAAGTCATCAATGAAGAGCAGAAAGTATTTACTTTTACCAAAGGAAGGTGGATTGATTGGCCTACATAAATCAGTATGAACAAGTTGGAGTGGCTTGGTTGCTCTTGACATGGACTCCTTTGGAAAACTCCTCCTTGCATGTTTTCCAAGAAGATAAGTTTCACACAATTGACTGGGATGGTTGATTGATGGTGTATCATAGACCATATTCTTTTCTCCCATTGATTTGAGCGCTTTAAAATTTAAGTGCCCAAATCATATGTGCCAACACCATGATTCATGTTGCACATTAGCCTTCAAAGACTTTCCATCAATTGTCTTAAGATTCAGAGAAAATAATCTATTCTTTGTCATATGCACTTTAGTAATTAGAATTCCACTTGAATCTCTAAGCCAAGGATGCATATTTTTCATGTGGATATCATATCCCTTTTCAAGAAGTTGGCCCAAACTTAGAATATGACTTTTTAATTTTGGCACATAATAGACATCTTGAATTAACTTATGGCCACCATTTTTACAGGAGATTAGAATCGTTCATATCCCTTCGATTTGAATCTTTGAGGTATCTCCAAAGGACAAATTACCTCTCATCGTTTTATTGATCTCCACAAACTTCTCTTTGCATCCACACATATAATTGCTTGCTCCATTGTCCAAATACCACGAGCTATAATCATTCCTGTCTTCTTCCTTGAGTGACAGCAACAACGTTGACTCATCTTCTTCTTCTTGTCGTCAACAAGGTTAGCTTTTTCTTCAATATTGCTACTGTGAGCACGTGATTTTTGCCCAGCCCGAAATACTCTTATAAATAAAATAAAATAGTTTTAAGTAATTATTAGCCATTTTAATAATTAATTAGATTTCTAATTACTTATACTTAATTGTAGGTAATTAATTAATAAAAATACTCAAAAATATCATGCATAGAATTTAGGATTTATTTTACATTTTTTAGGATTGAATTAGTAATTAGTTGTTTTGAAAAACAATCATAAAAATAGTCTATTTTACACCTCTCTAGTTTTAATAGAATCTAGCATTATACTAATTTTTATAAAATAGGTAATTTAGTTTAATTTCATATTTTTAGGAAGATTAGGATTTTAATCACTAAGTAATTTAGCTATTGGAATTAAAAGGAGTTTAGTGTAATTAATTAAGAAAGTAGGTAATTAAGAGAAAGAGAGAAAAGGACTGGGCTGATTTGTTTTAAAACAAATCAGGCCCAATCCGAGTTAACCCAAAAGAAGCCAAGCCCACCGGTTTTGTTAAAGAGTCCGTTTGATCTGAGCCGTTGGAGATCAACGGCTTGGAACTATCCCCTCCCCCATATAAAACTGTTCTTAAACACCCCTACCCATTCCCACCTTCGTTCCGAACACCCCCCATTGTCTGAACCCTAGCAGCCCTTTTCAAACACAAACAGCCATGGCTGTTCTCCGTCTAGAATCCATCCAAAAGCATCTCAACATCACCACCATCCCTCCCCCCACTTCAAATCGGTACCTCCGTACCACTAAAGACACCAAAAAACGTCGGATTTTAGACAAAATCAGAAGAAAGCCCTAACATGCAAAATCAGATTTTCGAGCGATTTTGAGTTTAAAATAAACTTTAACCATGTGTTCTTGTTAGGTAAATTTTAACTTAAAAATCAGAGTTTTTAGAAGATCTTTGTTTGAGGTAATCTCATTTTTCTCTTCCTTTTTTCATTTTTTTTAGTCTGTTTGTGTCGATTCATTTTCTACTCTTTTCTGCAACATTTTCTGTCCAATTTTGTGTTAGAAAATTAAAGTTATTTTTGCCATTTTTATCTCCTCGTTTGGGCTTGAGTCATGAGACTCTGTGGCAAAGCCACAAATGAAACAAGTTTTTCAAAAATTGAAGCCCAAAAGAAATTTAGAACCCATTTGATATTTTTGGGCCGGGTCAGTTTCGACCCGTTATGATTAAAAGCGGAAAAGGGTGGAAGCTTCTAGCATTTAACTAAAATAAAACAAAAAAAGACTTTAGGGGTTAAAGAGTGTATCTTAAAAAGTTTCAACAGATTTCTGTTAAAGGGAATAAAGTCACATGCACAAAGAAGAGGGAATAAAATCTGTTATAGGCGTGGGAAGGTGCTGGTAACAGAATTTTAACGGAAAGAATAAAAAATCTAATAAAAAAGAAAATCTGAAAAGGGGGGAGGGGGTTGGTTTCCGCTTCTGGATATAAAAGAAGAGGAAGTCGTTCATAAATGAGGGGATATTTTTTTGAGGGAGAAAAACAAAGAGTGGAAAGGCACATAAGCATATAAACATAATTTCTGGAATTGGGGGAAGGAATTAAATTCTGCTTCACTGTTCTTGGTCAGTAAAAAAAGGATCGCTTGGGAAACAACCGTGATCGTTTGCTGTTGCTGTGACTGATCGCTGTAGCTGTCTCGCGTAGTTAAGTTGATTACAGTTTCATAGGTACGTTTGAATTGTAAATCACGTTACAAGCGAAATGACTAAGTTTACTGCTCGAATTTGTATAATCGATATGCATGTCTTGTGTTACTGTTTCTCTGTTGAAAACTGTTAATTATTTGATATTATTGTCTTGTTGATTCTCTTCTGTTATTTCGTTGAGTAGTGGAGTTGAATGCCGCTGAGTTCATAATAAGTTTCTTTGTTTCTTACGTTCTGTTTCGTGGCTGATATTTAATTTTGTTGATGCATTCGAGTGAAGTTCTGTTTCAAATTTATCTTCAAATGTTAATGGTCACTCTATAACACAACTGTGATAACATGACTGTTTCTAATCTGATGGCAATGCCGTCAGCAGTACTGATAGTACTACAATGTTGCTGCTATTGTTCTGCTGATTCGTTCGAATTGGTTTGTTAATTGGTAGAGTTAAGTTCAGTTTAGTTTACAGTGAGTTGATTCTATTATGAGATATTATAGTGTTTATTTGTTTGTGTTCATCCATTACAATGAATTCTGAGCTTGTGTCTAGAATTTTAAACTAAGGATTGTCAAGATTCTCATACGCTTGTTCTCGTGAATCTAATCTGCTTACATAGTATGTCACACAAATCATTCTACGATTTCTGAACATCATGTCTCTCAAATATTGGTAAGACGAATAATTAGGCATGCTAGGAAACCAATATTATGTTAACATTGTTGTTTCACGGTCCGACAGTTAACACCATGGGTTAATTAAAAGCAATATTTAATTCCATCATTCTACTTCTAGATCAACCAACCATGAATGATAAAGTTCATTTTGTCCGGTTTTGAGTATTTTTCTTTGAAAGATGAAAGGGTAAGGGAAGGATGAATAGTTCTGGTGTGAGTTTTGCTGTTGGAATTCAGAAGATTTGCAGCTGGAATGATTTGTAATAATCTAGTTTAACAATTTCATATTTAATTGATAGCCTGTCTAAAGTAGTTAGGACTTCGTAAATCATTTTCTCTGTTTCTTGTAAGTATGCGAAACAAGGTGATCTGACCAAATCCATAAAATGAATACATAAAGAATTAAGACTCTCTTGTAATAACTGGCCCATCTCGACAGTCCATGGGTCCAAATTCTGTTTTTCATTTCGAAGCAATGCTAAATGTGGTTGTCACTTGCAAAATTAATGTGAAATTTGAAGTCTGATTAATTTTACAAATTATGGGCTGTGTTTGTAATGGGTCAAGATTTGTTGAGTTTATGTGCTTTAGAACCAATTGGGCTGCTTCTGAAAATCAGCCTCAAATTCAATTGTTTACTTTACGTAGCTGATGGCTATATTCGTAAATGGGCTTATATTAGGCATTTGGTAACAAGCCTAATCCCTTGTTCTTTGTAAATTAAATAGGCGGACTGTTAAACAGGTTTTCTCAATAACGCATAGCAATAAAAATTCTTATAGTAGGGGTGTGCCATATAATCAACTACGACCACTAATGGCCCTCTTAAATAATTAAATGCAAGACTAGAATGAATAGGCCTTCTAACTTTAGTAACTCGTTTCTAAACTCAATTAATTACATTGTTACTATGGGTACGGTTCCTGTGACATAGTGACAATGTCAGCTTCGGGGGTGCCTTTTAGGTGACCCGATTTAATAACTTTAAATAACAAAGGCTTTCAAACTAGTTTGAGGCGTGCCGTACCAAATGAACTTACAAATATACGGCCCTCATTGATTAAACATTTAGAAAAACCGAGGTGTGCCGTTTAGCGAATTCCATGGCCCTTGAAAAACTAAAAATACGTAGTTTGCTTTAGGTGCGTTATTTTAATAATTTAATTTCCTGCATTCGGGTGCGCATTTATGTGACCCAAATCCTAAATTCTAATGTTAAATTAAAAGATGTTACAAATTGCGGGTGCATTTATGTGACGTAATTTGTGGCATATTTTGATTAACACCGCAATTCTCCGATAATTTTTGAAAGCGGAAAAGCAAAAAATAAAGTAAAAATGAAATATAGGCTGATAACAGGTATAAAATCAAATAATGAGCCGATTTTGATAATAAAGCGACCGTGATAGACCACGGAACTCGAGGGTTCCTAACACCTTCCCTCGGGTTAACAGAATTCCTTACTTAGAATTTCTGGTTCACAGACTTTGTTAAGAAAGTCGAATCTTTCCTCGATTTGGGATAAAACCGGTGACTTGGAACACCAATTAAAATTTTCCAAGTTCCGACTCTGAAAAATAAATCAAAATAATCCCATTTCGAATAATGTCACTTTAATTGGAAAAACTCTTTTATATACTCCTCCCCGAGGGTGTACGAAAAGAGGTGTGACAGCTCTGGCGACTCTGCTGGGGACCGAACCCAGAATCTCTGGTTTAGGGTCAAGAATTTGAGCTTAAAATGATTGTTATCTCTGGCTTTTATCTGATTTTTATTACCTGTTATGCCTAATGTGCTAAATGCCGCTTTTACCGCTTTGATATTTTTTGAACTGTATATAAAACTGCTCCGAACCTTTCTCTTCTCATCTTCGGGGAGATGCACGCTGGCCGTGACTCCCTATTCTGTTAGTGTCTTACCGTAAATAAGGAAGAGGCCGGACAAGTTACAAAATTGGGTGGCCTTTTGGTGCCCCCTACGTAGCCCCCTCCTCGGCTCGAGTTGTCCGTTCGGGTACACAGTCTAGAACAAATACCGAGATTTTTATCTTAGAATAACATAACCTCATGCCGGATCCCTAGTAGGAACGTTTATTTGCATCATGTGCATTTGATTTAGGGTACTCAACACAGGGGTTGGGTCCGTCTAGGACAGGTGACCCCGAAATCAAAGACCATCCTGATGCATAATTTACTTGCTACTTATGCATTTCGCCTCGGTTTGCGTGTTGACCGGCTTTTAGAATAAAATCAGAAAAATTGAAAAATGAGTCGATGAAGAGTGAGATACGAGGACATTATGGGTCACTTACACGTTTTTTCACAAAAAAAAAAAAAAACCTGGTGTCCAAAATAAGGCGGAACTCTGCCGAAATTTTTGAAAATTTCTAAATATTCTTCTAAAATCAATGATTCTTAAATCTTTTCAAGTATTTTATTTTAGGAAAAATTCGAAAATGGTTAGGTAGTGTCGCCTTCGCATAAATAGCCCAAATGTTTACGAAAGGACGCTGGAAGGCTGTTTTTGCAAAAACGACCACCTATTTCAATTTTGGCTACCTAGCAAGCACAGTCCTAAAATCTTCCCCTTCGAAGTGCTGAAGGGCCGTATTTGAAAAAGTAGCCGTATTATTTAAAGGTTTGCAAAATGACTCCTTTTTGTAAAAATAAAAAATAAAAAAATAAAATAAAAAAATTAAAGACAGACCAGAAAATGATCAACGGAAAAGGGGAAAAGAGAGCAAGAATGGAATGAAAATAAAGAGTGAATTCAGAAAGCAAAAAGAAAAGAAATAGGCAAAGCCGGAATGAAACACGCAACCGTCGCGAAGCATATAGGAATACATTTAACTGATTAGGTGTATCACACCTCAATGTGCGATTGCCTATCTGTTATTTGCCCTAACTAACCGGTTTGCTATTGAGTATAGGTTTTGATACCTTGGTGATTGGTTTTGTGGTAACCTGGCGTCTCATCCATACTTCACAAGATCAAAAGGAAGTGTTGAAATGGCTTCCGAGATAACTTTGCCAATAATTCCTATTACGGAGGAAAATTCAATCTCCGGCATACTGGTCCCAGAATCGGCAGCTGCCGAAGAGAATAGATTATTATGTCTCCGCATGATGGAGATGTGGGATGCATGGACAAATGGGAAAGAACCACCAAGTGCATTCCCGGATTTCCTGAGCTCTTTCCTAGAGCCAGTGGGACCACTAACATCCCAATAAGTTACCAACTGGGATATCCCACCATGACGGCCAATTTTGTGGGAACGCCGTCTGAGGAGCATCCTCAAACATCAAACGCCGGTGCAGCGTCAAATATATTCACCGCACCACCCTGTGCGGCCACGACGCAACCCGCTTTGCCTCGGCGAGTTTCAATCCTTCACCGTTTGCATATCAGGCACATCCATTTCCAGTCGAATCAACTCAATTTCCTACAACGGGACCCTCAAATGCCTCGATATGAGTTTGCCCTAGGGAAAGAAACAAATACAAGGACTCCCGAGCAAGATGAAATGGCAAGAAAAATGAGGAGTCTCGAACAAAGTTTGAAAAACATACAGGGTCTGAGCGGACAAAAAAGCGTATCATAT